>JABGLZ010000783.1:113324-147659 GCA_014705045.1 Colletotrichum theobromicola | reverse complement strand
GTTCACCGGGGGGGGGGGGCCTCCTTTGTGCGGATCGACACAATCGCAGCGGTGCCCCGGGCATGATTAATTTCTCTGAGAGCTCCTGAATCAACTAGACCTCGGGGCTCCACCAGCAGTCGTCCGCAGCTCAGCCTATCCCTGGGACTACGCGTCAAGCCCGACCAACCCCACGTGCCGTGACAGCTGGCGTTATAACACACCGTTTTAAGGACTGTGATCGGATATGCCGTGGGTCCCGTTGATCGAATCAATGCGACTCAGGGCAGGTTTCTCGAAGAGCACTAGGAACCCCCTGTCGGGCGGTGGTCCGCGCCCCCCTAAATCTTCCTGGTTCTGCACGGGCGATCCTCCTGCAGGGGTTGAACGGTGGCAGGATATGCAGCGCTGTTCACAAGTTACCGCTGCTGATAGGGAACGAAAACATGCAAACAGCATCCCAGGTGCCGTGTTTGGGATCCTGTTGGAGAGAGATTGCAGTGAGGTTCATATCGATGTGGGGACCGGACCGTGTTGGGCTGGGCAGCTGCAGGCAAGCCAAAACAGACTCATGGAGAGCTTGTGAGACGCTGGTGAGTTATCAGCCAGATCTGTTGCAGCAAGAAGCAAGCGCTTCACCCACCAATCTGTGGCAAGCTCCGCAAAAGAAACTCATCCGTTTGGGACTTCCGGGGTCGAATGCATGTTTTTGCTGGTATCACGGCACGTCATTGTGCTTCATGTTGGCTAACCGGCACGCAAACGCGGCACGTTCTCGAGCGCATTCGGAAGTGTCAATTCTATTGCCAATGTCATCAATGATGGCAAGTTGAAGGCATGTCGTTGAAGAAGAAATGATGGAGACGCAAGGGAATTTGGCGAACGTTAATACGAAGGTTTGCCAAGATCGTTGTCTGCATGTCGGTAGTCGGCTGGACAAGTTTGGGGGTCTGAGTCGAACTTAAATAAATTGACTTCCGATTTGGCCAACTTTTACCGAGATCGAAACAACGACATCTTCGTACCGAGCCCGAACACGATGAATCAAAAAATTGAAGCACAAATAACAGCGAGGAATTGGTTTTAGAGTCATGGTTCAATTTTATTATTCGCATCACACAAATTAGCAAGGATAGGCGAGATTGTCTTTTGAAGGAACTTGCGATCATCGAAATTTTGTGGTATCCAAATATCTGAAGAAAAGTCTATGAACATCCAGTAGGCCATCAAATTTGAACAAATGAACCCGTCGAGAGATGTAATGTAAATGTACAAGAATGTGGACGTCATGAGAACCTTTATGTAACTCTGTCCGCTGCAAGAAGTTGAAAAAAAACCCTTCACCCTAGAACGCCCCGCCTATCAAGAACAATTTGCACAAATCTCAAAAAAAGCACCTCAAGTCGCGCTCATTTTGTCTTGAAGGCCTGGCCGATGGCGCCGCCGGGGTGGTTCTTCGCAAACACGTTCGACACCGAGGAGTACATCTCCTTGGAGGCGACGTATGCGAGAGCGTCACCGACGGCGATGGCCATGGTGGTGGAGGTGGTGGGCGCAGAGACGCCAAAGGTGTCCTTCTCCGACTCCGGGATGGGAGCGGGGAGGAGGATGAGGTCTGGTCGTGCCTTTGCGATCTCGCAGGTCTCCATGCGGGTGGGCGAGGTGAGGAGGATGAGGGGGCAGTTCTTGTTGAGGTGCGGGAGGAGGAGCATGAGCTCGGGGGTCTTGCCGGAGAAGGTGATCATGATGAGGGTGTCGTGGTCGCCGACGATGCCCAGGTCGCCGTGGAGGGCCTCGGTGGGGTGGAGGAAGACGGCCGGAATGCCCAGGCTGCTGAAGGTGGCGGTAAGCTTCTTGGCGATCCAGCCCGACTTGCCGACGCCGATGAGGACGACCTTGCCGCGGTGGTCGCGGTGGCGGGTGAGGACCTCGATGGAGCGGAAGAAGCCATCGCGGCAGACGCGCTCGGACGAGTAGAGCTGCGTCAGGGCCTGGAGCGCGTTGGCCTCGGTGCGGAGAACGTGGATGGCGCCCTCGAGGCGATCTTCGTACGAAGAGCGGCTAGTGCGATCCTCGACGGTGGCGTCCCTGAGGGGAGATCTGGGCATGGGTGACTTGGGGCCACGGATCTCGTAAGATTTGGCGAGGTTGACGTTCAACTCAACGGGGCCACGGCTGCGCATGCCCATGGCAGATCCAGAGCGAGGAGGGACCATTTTGAAGAAAAAGGTGTGAGAGTGAAGAAGGCAAGAAGAAACGAGTCGCTGGTGTTGCTTGTTTTTTGGTTGCGAAATTGAAGTAGACAAGAGAGTCCCGCTCAAGCTGTTGAATCAACCCTGTTGATGTTTGGAAAAAAAGAGAAGAGGAAAAATGGTGGCAAGTGGATTGCTTGATGATCTCGAAGTCGATGATGATGACGGACCCGATGGTGGTGAGAGGAGATCCGCTCTTTAATACTGATCAAAAGGGAGCTCGCTCTGCTAGTCCTGCCATATTGATATCTCCAGTTCTGGTAAGAGGAGTTGGTCGTTAGGCGTAAAGCGGATACTCATGTCCATGCACAGGGAGGTACCCGGCTTGGGCCTATCATGGACGATCTGCCGTCAAGTTCATGACAGTGGCGGTCGTCTTCGGATGAAAGCAACGGTGTGGCCCAGGTGAACCCATGCTCACCGTCGGGGAGCAAACGAGAGCCTTCATTTACTCAGGACATGCACGTTTGGCCCGGCAAGAGGAGCTGACGAAGTTGCGTCTCGAAATAGCCCACAATAAACAACGGGCCAAGACTGCAAGCCATCTATCCAATGGCAACCTGACGCGAGGGCTTGTGCGCCCGGTTGACAGGCATATGCCTGGTTCCAGCATCGCAGTAATCGCAGCCACCCACCTCACCTCACCAACTCACTCACCCTCCCGCGATTGTGAACATTGTTATCAGGTTCCACCTCGGCCGTATGGCTCGATTCGTTCGAGGTAGACGTCAAGCCACACCGACGGAGGGGAGGGGTAGATCCCGTTCTGGGCCAACGTCTTGCTGCGTCCCTGCATGCGCGGCCAAGGGGAATGACAGGCGGCGCGTACTGCATAGTACAGGCTTGGCCATCTTCCCCAAACTGTACTCATCTCCGTCCGACAAGGAGTTACTCTAGATCTCTATCAGGTTTGCCCTCTCTACTCCTCACCTAGACTGAACTCTAATGGCTATCAATCCGCGCTACGGATAGATGCACACTTCCCGTAAATTGCTTTTTGCCAGTTTCTAAACGCTCGCCCCGTCCTGTCATTCGACGACGCCATGGCCGCGCCAAGATAGCCGCCTGTTGGACATAGAAACAAACTCTTGGCCGCCTAGACTCTGGGGAATCTGCACGTGGGTGTGTCCACGAGTAGCCCATCATGAGCAGCAACTTTTGCCCTGTTACAGTCCCCTGACTCTGGCTTTCTGCACTGCACCTCGTCCGATTTCCTTCAGATGACGGTGCCTGTTCGACATTTTCCTTTTACCTTCTTCTAGAAAGAAAAAATGTCGGCCGTCTGAGACCGTTCCTGTCTCAATCTCCAGAGCTAACGGGCGTTGCAACAGGTCTCAGCCGCACTAACGGCGGACGACGCAGGCCGGATGGGGGGTCACGTCATCCACTTCACCAATGACTAGGCGATTATCAATGAAAACGGCATCTTCCAGCAGCACCAAAGTGGTCCTGGGGGCGCGCGCTAATTGCGTGTGCCGTTCGCCCCGGGTGGGCATATATACGGAGCGTGTGGTTGAAAAGGAGCCGCAATATTGGATTTGGGGCCTTCTTAATTGTACGGGAAGTGGATGACGGAAAGTTTAACGGTGGAGGCAACTAAGAGGGACAACAATATGCTTTGGCGTGCCTCTGCGTAGCAACGCTAGGAAGAATTTTCGCGGCTGGGCAGCTTTAACCGATAGATGGCGCCCAGAAGGCCTAGAAAACCCGTCAAGACTGAGCCACAATCTGACACCTGCAGGCAGTCTGCAAGATCCATGTCCTCCAGCCACACCGAAGAGGGAGGGGAGAAGGAAGGCGAACAAGAGTCAGTTTCATGTCCCGGTCTAGCGCTTGGTCAGGCACATCCTTACCGCCATGGGTTCAGGGGTGGGCAGGGTGTGGCTGGACCCGACCCTCTGGTCGGGAGGGGCCGTCTGTGCAGCAAGATCCAAGGGTAGGACATCCCTGAAAGCTGCCCCCTCCCCCCTCGAGAAAGCACAGAGATTGCACAGCTCTGCCTCTGCCAAGAGGGTTGTGCCGAGGAATACTCCATGAGAGCTGCAACCCTCGAGTAAACAGCAAATACTGTGCTTGTGCTGCGCGAGGCTTTCCTGAAGCTGGTAGCAGCTTGGCAGCTTGGCCGGGGCATCGACCTAATTGTGCGCTGTTTTTAGTTGCTTGAGGGGGGGCCGTTTATCTGAAGTCCTCGATTTCCTTGGGCTTGGCATCGATTTACATGCTCTTCGTCCGGTCTTTGGGTCGCAGATCGGCGACAAAGTTGGTAAATCATGGCTTTGTTGACGCAGTGCGAGCTGCCCGGGTTTTTCCTGCTCCCCCGAAAATGCTCCAAACTAATTGCCTGTCAACTTGCACTCGCTCGCTCGCTGGCTCGCTCGCCCACCCTCACTCACCACCTCATCTGAATCGGTGCTCCCCGCGCGATCCTGCGACAGTCACGGGCCTGCAGAGGAAGCCAGCAATATCTGGGCCGCACTTTTGGAAAGTGCCGTCCCAAACCGTTGTCGCAGCTCTCGTAACATGCGAAGGAGAAAGAGATGACACTGACACTGACATGGTGATGCGGTTCGGACGGGCCCCGCGGGATGTCCGTCTCTGACATGCTATGTGATCCTGCGTGAGCTCACTGACGACTTCAGAGTCTCAAAACGGGCGGCCCAGGAGGAAGTCGGCCCCCGAGTCCGTCTGTTTTGTTCACTGTTGGATTGATGAGTCCACCGAGGAGATAAGCCTTCAAACGGATTCAGAAAATTGGAGAAATGAGCAACAAACCCCCTTTTGTGAGACCCCAAGGATACCGCGTATGCAACAGCCATTGGGCACAGTCAATACGCGCCCTCGTCTCCAAATGGACCCGGGCCCCCACCATTGAAGCTGCAACGCTCCACCAAACGTCAGCATTTTCTAGCAAGGCTACCTCGCCGCACCATGGTAACGGCCTATTGCTTTTTTTTCCCTTTCCCTGATCTTGCCCACATTGGGTTTGACCGTTCTTCAACTGCCGACTTGGGCGGGTGGACCGAGTCCATTGTCTCTTAATTCCGGGGCGACGGGTCGGTTCCGTTCACGACTCCAGAGGTGTCTGTCCCAGACGGGCTCCGTCCCCCTCCCCGTATTGAACCGGATCTGGGGGCACAGGCTCTACGGGCCTAGCTTAGCTAGCTCAACGGAGCTGTCAGAGCTTCTTGCCAAACCCTGATGAGTTTAATTGCGAATGCTTGTGACTGAGAGAAACGTGCTTTTCTTATGCCGGAAAGGGGCTACCGCCAATGTCACATTGGCCGCCCACCGGCCGGAAAAGAATTGGACCAAAAAAAAAAGTATTGAGAGAGAGAATATCGCCAAAAGTCGTCCTCAACCACGTCAACGTCCCGCCACTGGGCTGCGGCAATTGACGTATGTGGTTCATCTGACGTGGCTATCATATTGGAAAGCTTAATTCCTCTCACGGCATTGGTGTATTGACGCGGCTCGATGCGACGCTGTGGCAGACTTTTTTTTTTTTCCTGGCTGCATTTCGCCCTCGGCCAAACCTGTGAAACGGGATGTGGGGGTCCACCGATGGGAAATCCTTCCGCCCGCGCAACAATGCATAAACAGGAGAGGCGGCTCAACTGCCAGTTTCATTCTCTAGGCCCGCAGCATGGGAGCGTCAACAAAGTCCTCTCTGGCATGGAAAACGGGTTGAGATTCCCACTTGTTGGACCCCGTCAGGCCATCGATCGCTGTCGTTGGCGCAGGCGCAGGCTCAGGCTCCGGGCTCGGGGCTCGGGCGCAGGCTCGAGCTTGCCGCGCGCTGGCGCAGGGCTACGGGAGGGCGCCGTCGCCGCCGTCGCCGCTGCCGCGTATCAACCCGATCAATCGGGTGGCTTGCTATTGTCCAGGTAGCATCGTAATATCGCCAAAGCCTCCCTGAGGCTCACGTCAACGACGGCGGATAACCCGTCGGGCCCGTTTGGACGGGACAAACAGGGCTATGTGACATCCCCTTGTTGGTATCGCTAAACGAGCCCCTCGCAGGACAAACTCGACTTCGGCAGCCACCTGCCGGATCTTCATGCAAACCTTTGCCATTAGGCTTTATCGTGCTTGCTATGTTAGTTGAGGCTCACCAAGAAGGCGATATCGATATTCGCCTCGAATTCGCCCGCCCGACTTCATATTCAGAGAAAAAGCAGTGTAAAAATAGAATCACTTCACTGCTCGTCCGATGTGAGAAACTGCCGCAGACATCTGTGCATCAGTCTGTCAGAGACCGTTCGCACTAGTCAGGCTGATGGTGTCCTCGGTCAAAAGTCGAGATGACAAGCAGCATCCTCTCTCTCTGACAGCCCTACGGAAGCAGATAGCTTCCATCCTGGTGGATTCTCGACATGTAACAATCCATCCCATCGTCACCACTAGTAGTGAGACTGCGATACCATGCAACAAATCAGGGCTGAGCACGACATGGCCGCAACAACATACGACCAGCATTGCACTCTGCGAAGATCGAGTTTCGAAAGAATGCCGTCCACCCGGCCGGCCGGGCTGCATACTCTGAAGGGTTCGACGTCTTCGCTTACTGACGTGCGTTAGTAAAGGTCCAGAATTCCTCAACTTTGTTTTTTGAGACCAGAAGAATAAAAAAGTGGCCGTCAGAACAGAAGAGAACGGTCTAGAGTGCTGGATAACCCATGCAAGATTAAAGGGCGACGATCCGACGATCTAACTGGGGTGGGGGGCCCCCTACAGTCTACTAGAGCTGCAGTACGTGCAACGCAAAACGTCTTTATCTCCTAGTCTGTGGGATTCCGCCTCGACCCTTGTAAAGGGGCGCCGTAAAGACACCGAGGCCAAAAGTCCATAATCAGGAAAGTCGACTTCCCGAACGAGAAGCAAGCTGCAGACCCCCAGATATCAATCTAGTTGACAAAGTGCCAAGTGAAGATCATGAATGATGGAAAAAAGACGGGTCGGGTGTTGGCAGCTAGATTTGGCAAGATGCATGTGCTCAGGGGCATAATCATGTTGGAGCTTGCTTGGGGAGTTTTGAGAAGAAACTGCTTCTAGTTGGACATGGCATGTGAGGCACGGATGAATACCGGAAAGAGGAAGTTGTTCAAGTTTGTTCAATTTCACCGCTTTTCATGACAAACATGCAAAGTGCTATCTATCAAATCCATGTCTAGACCGCCTCTGCGCTCAAATGGCGCACCGCGCCGGATGCGGAAGGCACATGCAGCATTATCATCATGTCCACATCCCTAGCCTCAGAGCTTCTCCTTGTCGGCTTGTGGGCGGAGACCGTACACCGTGACGCCCTTGCCGGCATCATGCCTCGTCCTCTCGACCTCCTCGAACTCCAAGGGAGCCGAGTTGGGAGCCAGGACGTGCTGGCGGTGCCACGGCCCAACGAACAAGCCATCGGGGTCGGCCTCGTCGCGGACCCGTCGCCACTGGACCAGGTCGTCGCCGTACCACTCCTCGAGCTCCGTGTTCTTGACGGTGAAGTTCTTGGCCCAGTGAGGCTTGCCGCCGAGGTCGCGCATGAGCCACTCGAAACCCTGGAACCAGCGCTTCAGGCCGGGCGGGTCCAGGTCGTAGGGGCGGTACATTGTCGCGTTGAGGTTGAGCGTCGGGCCGTCCTTGATGGTGCTGTCGAGCCACGGGCGGTTGCGCTGCTCGGCGCTGGTGTGCACGGTGGCGTCGCACACGCGGACCTCGACGGGAGAGTGGATGTAGAGGCCCTCCGCGGAGTACGGGATGCCGTGGTCGACGTAGTAGGGGTCACCCGGCTGCAGCCTGTTGATCCAGGATCCGAGACGCATGAGCGCCTCCGGGCCTCTGTGGAGCGGGATGGCCCACTCGTTCACGTACTGGCTGTACAGGCAGTTCATCCACAGGGCTTTGTCCATGGGCTGGACGGCTCCGGTGGTGTAGCCGTTTTTGAAGCCGTACTGCATGCCAAAGACAAACCTTGGAAAACCCGTTAGTACATCATTCGCGTACTCGCTACTAGTCATAGGCTGTGAAGGGGGGTGGGTGTTGGCTTACCACTCGATCCATGGAGTAATCTTGGGGATGTAACGCGACAGGTAGAGGAGATTGTGGTAGATGTGATAACCGAGCGCTCCATCGTAGTAGCCCACGGGAGGGTCGCGGTTCTTCTCTCTGCCGGACTCGAGGTCCTCCTTGGTGACGATGTCGGCCTTCCATACGACCGCTCTCCTGGTATAAGGCAGCCACCACACCCGCACAAAGTCCGACGAAGTCCACAATTTGTTGTTTTGCTTCCAAGCATCCAGCATGGTGGTATCAGCCTGGATGGTCTGGTTCCACCTCAGACTGAAAGCAGGGACGGCTCGGAAGCTGACCTCTGTGATGATACCCAGAGCTCCGAGGGACAGCAGCGCGCCGCGGAACAGATCCGGGTTCTCGTCCGGCGAGCACGTTACCGTCTCGCCGCTGGCCAGGGTGATCTTCAGGGAAGAGATGGCCTCCGACAGCAGTCCGTATTTCAGGGTGCTGCCACGGGTGCCGGTGCTGATAACACCGGCGATGCTCTGCTCGTTCACGCTCCCCAGGACAGGGAATGACAGACCGTGCTTGTTCAGCTCCTCGGTCAACTGCCAAAGCCGGATTCCGGCCTGCATGACGACCAATCCCGTCTCCTCTGTTCCAAGGGTTAGCGCCGGGGCTTGGGTGTGTCTTGGACTGGCGGAAAAACAGATATTTGCTTACTGTCGACAGACAACACTTTCCTGAAGTCGTCCAGGTTCACCAGCCAGTTACTCGTGCACGTCAGGTCTGACGGCGAGTGGCCGCAGCCGACTGTGGTGATGCGCCGCCTGCACCTGCGAGCGAGCTTGATCGCCTTCTCGACTTCCTGTTGCGACTGCGGCTGGATGTACAGCTCGGGCAGCGAGGCGAACGTCCGCGCCCATGTCGTGTGAAAGTGGGCTGCGCGGGCCCGGAAGGGCACGCCGTCGGCGGCCGCATCCTCGATGATGCCCTGGATGTGCGGCTCCAGAGACGCGATCGCGGCAGCCATTTCTTGCTTGACTTGGACAAATGATTAAAGATGCAAGACAAGAGAGGGGAAGATCACGACAATTCGGAGAAGAAACAGCTCCTCAAAACCAAAGATGGAGGCTGTTTGTATGGCTCCTTGTCGGTGAAGGATGTGAGGGAAAAAACTGGTGCGTTGTTCGAAATTGAGGCTAACGACGGGTTATATTACAATCCTGGTTTAGCGTCCGTTATGGAGAAGGAACGGATTCTGGTTCGATTCGCAGGGATCGGATCCGGTGTGGATGACGAGTCAAGGGCCGTGGCTTGAGGTGGCTCGTCTCAGATGAACATGGATATATCATGTTCCCCGACCGCCACTTATGCCGGCCGGCGAGGGCCGGTAGGAGGCAGATTGAAAGCCCGCACAGAGCAAGGGTCACGTTTTCTTCTTCTTTTTCCTCTCAGTACCATAGTAGGGGTCCATGACACCCATGTTTATCGGTTTTTGCGGCAGGTTGAGACGAGCTGACACGTGCAATTTGGCAGCCAAAGTCGACGATTCTTGGCTCACAAGCAAGTGACAAGAGCTCTGCATGAACCCCACCGCCACCGGCTTCGTAAGAATTGACGAGAGACTCAGGTTTGAGCCGAGCAAGACGTATACTTCGTACGCGGCTTGGCCTGGGCAAACCGGGCGGACGGGTTCTGGGTACGCTAGAACTACCGGCGCGCCGGCAAGCCCAGAAAAAGAAGCCCACACGGCGATTATGGTTAATAACACATTGTTCCTAGCTCAGGAGCTTGGAAGACCCAGTCAACCTTTCTAGACCAGACTTGCTCACCGACCCTGTCGTGACCCTCTCATATCAACCCGCAAACACCTCGACCTCTTGCGCCGTCCGACTTTAAGTCTACACGCCGCCTGAGCAGGACCCCATCCAACCTCTTCGTGCCATCTCACCTCTCCCATCGAACCATCTTTCCCCGTTTCTCGTCTCATTCGCCATCATCCACATCAAATCAAATCATGGCCACTACCACTACAAGCCTCAACCCGGCTACCAGGCCTAGCGTTGCCTCTGTTCTTCCTCCTCTCTTCCTGGGCACCGCGACCTTCAACACACAACATGTCAAGGACCCTCTTCAGATGCCCTACAGACAAATCGTCTCAAGAGCATTGGAACTCGGTGTGAACGGTTTCGACACATCACCATACTACGGCCCTTCAGAAGTCCTGCTGGGTGACGCGCTGGCCGCTCACACCGCAGCCACCAACATCCCCAGAGAATCATACGTCCTCGTCACCAAGGCCGGCCGCATCGCCGGCGACGAGTTCGACTACTCGCCCGCATACGTGCGCTACTCGGTCCTCCGCTCCCTCAACCGCCTGAACACCAGCTACCTCGATCTCGTGTACATGCACGATGTCGAATTCGTCTCCCCCTCAGAAGTCCTCGCCGCTGTTCAGACGTTAAGACAGCTCCGCGACGAGGGCAAGATCCGCTTCGTCGGAATCAGCGGTTTCCCCGTCCACGTCCTCTGCAGTCTCGCCGAGATGATCCTCGCCGAGACCGGCGAGCCCCTGGATGCCATCCTCAGCTACGGCCACTTCACCATCCAAAACCCCACGCTCGGCTACGACGAAGTCGTCGCCGGCGCCGACCACGCCAACGACCAGAGCCCGCTGAGAAGGTTCCGCAACGCCGGCGTGCAAGTCGTTCTCAACGCGAGCATGCTCGGCATGGGTCTGCTCACCCACACGGGCATCCCCACCAACTCGGAGCAGTCAGAGGGCAAGGCCGGTGTCATTGCGAAATGGCACCCCGCCCCCGACGATTTGCGCACAGCCTGCAAGAAGCTCTCGACGTTTGCCAACGAGGCCGGGGAGCGGTTGGAGACGATCGCGCTTCATTGGTCGATGGAGGAGTACGCCCGCGTTGGCGCCTTGGCCGGCCTTGGCGTCCAGCTCCCTGGCCAGGGGGATCTGCGCGTGGGTGGCAGTGTCATGGGTGTGACCAACGTTTCCGAGCTCGAGCAAACAGTCGACGCCTGGAAGAAGGTGCTCGAGGGAATGGGTGCGGCGGCGACCGAGGTCAGCTCGGCGGACAAGTATGAGAAGTTGAAGGCGTTGGTGGAGCAGAAGATGTGGCCTGCGCTGGGTGAGTGGAAGGGGTACAGCTGGGCCAGCCCCGATGAGGGCTTCCAGAACGAGAGGAGTGTGGAGAAGATGGGCACGATACCCGCCGAGGATGAGCTCATGAAGATTGTCACTAGAATTTCCAGCAACTTGTAAGCGTTGTGTTTTATGAAGCTTCTACGAATTTCAATATTACTTTTGAGCGTCTGTACTTGGACATGCTCCTCAGTTATGTGATACAAAAAGCATTGTACTTCGTAATCATTGGTCAACAAATCTGCATGTAGATTTGAACTTGGTGCATGCAACAGCAAGACGATTGGCTTATCAACTGCATCTGTCTGCGACGCAGCCTGATCAGGCTGTGTCTGCATCGGGCAGACTCGCGGGCAGACTGACCATCAGCTTTGCGCGTCTTCAATTCCAACAACCGCTCATTTGAGTTCTTGCCTTCCTCAATACTTCCACGCACGTTCGTGCTTGCTTCTTTGCCTTCCATTTTTGAAAAGATGGCGGAGGCAGTCGGTCTTGCAGCAAGCATGTTTGCTACTATCCAGATCGCAGACCGAGTAATCTCCCTATGTAAGCGCTACATAGAAAGCATTCGAGATACTCCAAGAGATCTTCGGACTATTCTCATAGAAACTGCAGCAGTAAGAGCTATTCTGGAGAGCGTGGAGTTTATAATTGAATGCGACAACGGACAATCGGCGATCTTCAACAGCTTGAGTGGCTCATCGGGCCCCGTCGAAGGGTGCTATGAGGCTATGAAAGACCTCGAAGGCTTGTTTCGCACAGAAATGGGCACACCGCGAATGCAAAGGAGGCCCAGAGGAATGAAGGCTCAGACATTGGTCACACTTGCCACTCTCGCGTGGCCGTTAAAGGAAAGTAAAGCGAGGAAGATCCTCCGCGACATCACCACGCACAAAAGCACCATTGCGCTGGCTTTGACTACGGGCACCGTGTAAGTGTTCAGGCATGATGATCATCAAAACGTTTCACTGACTTTTCACTTGAGATATGGTGTTCGGGACATAGCGCAAAGAACCGATGCGATCCAGGAATCTCTGTCAGAATTCCAACGACGGGAACTGTTCAAGTGGCTCGAACTAACTGACCCAACAATATTACATCATCGAGCACAGAAGAACTACGAGGCAGGCACCTGTGACTGGGCAACAAGATACCCAGCGTGGTCTGGATTTCTGAATGGGACGAAACGGTGTCTCTGGATACATGGTATTCCAGGCGCGGGCAAAACTGTCCTTGCATCTCAGCTCATTGAAAAAGTCGCAAAGCATTGCAACGATTCGAATTCAGCTCGTACCCTGAGCGTCTATTACTACTGCTACTTCGGTCACAACCAGGGTGAGTCGACTCCGTTCCTGAAATGGGTTCTCAGTTCCCTTTCAAGAAGGTCAGGGAAAATCTCTGAATACTTATGGAAGCTTTTCAGCCACGGCGGTACTCCATCCTTGAGAAGTCTTCAGGATGCTCTTGAGCTTTGCTTGCACGACTTTGATATCATATACATCGTTATCGACGCTGTTGATGAGAGCAGTCCTCGAGAAGGTTTACTAAACGTCATCCGAGATTTGGTAACGGATCCAAGATTCGCTAAAATCCACCTTCTCGCAACGAGCCGGGAGTATCTGGACATCGAAACAGTAATGAGCGATGTATCGACATCGGTTTCGATGAGTAACCAATACGTGAATGATGATATTCGAAACTACACAAGATTGCGGCTTGACAGGGAAAGAACAATGAAAAGGTGGTCTCCAGAACTTCGACAGGAAACTTTAGAGGTACTGGTGAAAGGGGCAAAGGGGATGTAAGTAAACTTAACCGCCATGCTATTTAACAAACGGTAACCCTCTTATGTCTACAGGTTCCGTGGGGTTGTGTGCCAGATTGATTCGTTACGCCGAATCAAAGGCAGCGCCTCTGCCATCCGGATTGAATTGAGAAGACTCCCCGAGTCTCTCAACGAAACGTATGACAGAATTTTCCAACAAATTGCGACTGAAGATCTATTTGTAGTCAATTGCGTTTTAAAATGGCTTTACTTTGAGATTGAAATTGGCGAGAAGGATGTCCTTCCTTTGAATGTACTGGTTGAGGCGGTTGATGAGGAGATGAGCCGAGAAATATCATCCCGCCGAAATCTGCTTCGTGATACGGAGACAATTCGCGAAGTTTGTGGATGTCTCGTCACAGTATCACCAGATGCAGGAGGGGTTTATCAGGACGGCCTCATTTCGTTTGCCCACTATACCGTCGTCGAGTACTTAATTTCAACTCGTCGGCCTCCGCACAACCTCCCTTTCGCTGAGGATAGGTCATCCTTGGCTCTCGAAAAAGCCGAGCTGCTCTTCGAACGGGCCCTGCGCGTCAATAAAGACGATGTGGTCGGCGGGGACCACAGCGGGGTGAGCAGCACCTTATTCAATACTTTTGCAAGGTACAGCGTCAACCGAAGCATGAAGATAATTACTCGATTTGAAGCGGTTTTATCTGAAGATGAAGGGCTGTTCAATCTCATAACAGACCTGCTTGACGAAGGGAAGGAACATGGCTCTAGCCTCATCCTGATTGGTGGCTCCGCAGCGGGTGAATATTGTGAACCGTGGGCTCGTCACATGGTTGGGTTCACGTGGAAGGAACTACCGGACGTCGAAGTCCGCATCCTAACGAGGTTGCTTCTCTGCGGATGCTCTCATCTAGCCGAAATTTGGTCGAAAAGGATAGACTTGCGGAGAGTCTTGCGGACCGACCTTAACTTCGAATACGACTGTTGTGACAGATTTGAGATGCAACAGCCTTGGTCCGTTCGAGGGAGTTTGACAAGCTGCTTCGCTGTTATTTATCCCGTGGTCGGCATTGAGATCCTCCGGGCACTCTTCAGATTTGGCGCGGGGCTCTTTGATCCTCAGAGTGCTCTTTTCCCTTTTATAGCAGCACACGTTCATGAAGAGGACTGTAAGCATGGGTGTGCCTTGGAAGAACTTTTGATACAAGGTGCCGAAACGAACTTGAGAGGACAGCATGTCACTGCCTTGCAAATTGCCGTCGCAACTTTGGACGTTGACGCTGTCTCAATTTTGCTCCGCGCAAACGCCGATCCGAACGCCAAGGGATGTTCAGAGGCTTCTCAATGGCCAAAGAACAGCAGTCTTTTTGCATTCAACAAGTTTCGTGGCGCAAGTCCTCTGCGTATTTGCAGATCGAATCTAGAAGAATATTTCGAAGAGACGGACTGGAGCTTTACACCGATGATTCGGAAGACTGCAGACGATGCTCGATCACGGATCGAAAGCATGCTGACAGAATGTGGCGCCGAGGATGAGTCAAGTGAGAAAGGATAGCCAAAAATTTTCCATTATCCGTATCAAGATGATCTTTTCACTGTTTCAAAGGTTTAAATTTATCAATAATTATATGGTCGTTCTGTCAAACCATTGCATGCAATCATACCTTAAGCGCATAACAATGCAGCGGCATAACGATGAATAAGATGAATAAATGAGTTCAAAATCGACTTATTGTGATTAATGTACTGCTTGCTATATGGAATGCGCTAAGAATGGCAAGTCCCTATGCGACTACATTATCTACGAGCTGAAGCTCAAGTAAGCTATCTAGTACACCCCGGGAAGGATCCTCCACTTCACTGTCTTCTTGTACTTTTCCCAATCCTCTCCATACTTTTCGGAGCAAGCCACGTCATCGCGTCCCTCACGATGGATTAGAAGGATAGCAAAGTACAAAACATAGAAGTACGTGAAGAGCATGCCCCAGCCACGAGCCGCACCCTGAACAACCTCACGTCCATCAAGCATGGTGATCGCGCCAGAAACAGCGCTGCCAGCAGGCAAGATGATGTATCCAGCGATAGCTGTGGGCGCACTGAACGGTGAGGCTTGAAGCCAATCACCAAAGTAGTTGATGTGGCGCGACATACCCCACCAGCCTCCAGTGAGGAGCTTGGTGCCACGCTTGGTCTGGATGAAGGGCATACCCTTGACGCTGGGGTGGTCAGGTTGCGTGCGGAAGAGCTTCTTCTGCGTGTTAGAAGAGCGGAAGATGTACAAGCCGGTGGCGAACACCGCAAAGACGGACGCGATACCAGTCCAGCCCAGGTGGACGGGGTAGACGGAAAGGTAACGAGTCTGGGTGGAGTAGAGGAAGGGAACCCAGGCAATGTCACCGAAAGACAGCATGAAGCCCATGCCGTCGGTGATGATGTCCATCATTGTGAGGACGCCGGCCTCATAGTACTGGCCCTCGAGAACGTAGTAAGCCTGCACGGCGGTGGTGAAGATGATGCTGTCGGACAGGTATCCGTAGTTGCGGTACTGCTTGGCGCAGAAGGCGAGGTTGAGGATGATCCAGCCAGTCAGACCAGGGCGAAACTCGAACCAGGTCTTGATGTCGATCTCGCCGAACAGGGGTAGGGTGACGCGGGGGTTCAGCTCACGACCGATGTAGAAGTCGTAGATGAGGCTGCCAGTGTTGCCGCCGACGGCGAGCTCACGGTTCTCGGCGTTGCCGGGCTTCACGCTGAAGCTGCAGACGTAGCAGTACACAGATAGCAGGTAGCCGATGATGATGTTGGCGGTCAGGAGCTGGAGGTAGTTGTCCGAGATGTAAGTCCAGACCACAAAGTCGGCACCCTTCAGGTAAGTTCCGACAGCAAGAGCTGCCAGCTGCAAGACAGTGGCGCTGAAAGCTGCGTGCGAGGTAAGTACTTGACCGTCTCAAACGAAGCATGGGAACCTTACCATTGAAGCGGTACTTCAAGGGGCGACCAGACTCTCTCAACTTGGTGCCGAGAACCTCCTGAGCGGGAAGAATAACGTGAAGGACCAAGCTCACGAAGTAGTAAGCCAACGTCCAGCCAAAGACTTCCCAGCTGCAGAATCCCCAGATACCATCGGCAGGCCAGGGAATTTCAGCCTTCAACTTCTCCAAGCTCAGGGTGCGAGGGCTGAGAGTCGAAGGAGCAGGGCATCCGGACTTGTCATTGCAGACGAAGAAGAAGGTCCACAGGAGAACGGGAAGTCCGAACACAATGCCGAAGGCTCCCGGACTGAGTGAGGAAGCATGACGTTAGCGGTGAGAACGCGTCGTGTGGATGTGTGGACGCGACTTACGGGCCTCCAAACTCGTACTTGTGCTTCTTGACAGCCATTTTTCGGCTCTCAAGTGCTGTTGGTTGAGACGAGAGAACGACTTTGACACTTTATCAAGCTAAATGAATGTCGAAACGACCGTATATCAACTCGGCACGATCGGTTGGGAAAGCGACAGAGCTACCACGCGGGTCCGGGTTGACCCCTTAATCCGTTGGGGCAGACAGGAAGATTTTGCGGGATTGGCCCGTGCATGCTGCCAATTTCCCGTTGCTGGGTCGCCAACCGACAGCTGAGTGGCTCGCGGCGCCCGGCGGGAGCGGTTCCTCGGTGCCGGCCCCACTCTTCCGTCGTATTCGGGTTGCTGCCGCCCCGTCCATCGATCACGCGGTCCGGAAGCTGCTGAGCCGGCGCAGCAGTCGCTCAAAGTACCAATCAAAAACGTCAAATCTTACGCCGAGAAACCTCCAAGGCTCTAGGATTCACCTCATCTTGAGCACTCGATGGCGGTTTTTTCACTGTCATTAGCCGCAGGCTGCAGCTGATGCACTCAGATAATCGGATCAAGTTTGGCTGACAGATCATCAACACATCTTCTTCATTACTCATCGCGCTGTACACTCATTTTGACTATTGTACAAGCATGTCGTCAATTGATGTCATCAGTAAAGGCCCAAGCTCATTCTCCCTAGTACACCTTCTTCTCATCGTGGTGAGAGCACATCTTGCCTTGGCTAGATGTCTCAGCCATCAACTTCCAGCGGCGGAACTGCTGGAGAACACCAGCGCGTCCACGAAGGGCAGGTGTGGTGTCAGCGCGAGGCGGAACGCCCTCGAGAGAAAGTGCGAGGGTCGCCATCGCGCGCCCAGCGGCCTTCGTGTTCACTGTGATAGCATCCCAGTTGATGTTGTCCAGAGTATCGCAGGCTAGATGGTAGCAGGGATCGTTTTCCCCTTCCCCTGTAAAGATTGAGGCGGTCGGGATTCCCAGGTTATTAATGAAGCCTGCATAGTCCGAACGATCATCGAACTCAGACCACGTCACATTTTTGCCATTGGCCTCTAGGTAGTCTGACAGAAGCTGCGGTCCTATGCCGCTGTTGTTGTTCCTGGAAAGCTCGTAGATCGGGTTCGGAGAAGCGATCATGTCATAGTTGAAGTAGTACTTGATCTTGTCCGCGTCCTCTGAGCTGAGGTTCTCGGTGTAGTAGTAGGAGCCGACCAGGCCGGCCTCTTCAGCAGCCCACCAAGCAAAACGGATCTTGTTAGGGAAACCGGTGTACTTCTTAACGGACCCCATCAACTGAAGCAGGCCAGCAGTACCGCTTCCATCGTCGTTAATACCCGGGCCCTCAAGAACACTGTCGAGATGAGCGCCGAGCATGATGACGCTGTTTGGGTCGCCCTCCTTGGTCTCGGAAATGACGTTCCAGGTCTCACGCTCCTCGAAGATGGAGTCAACGAGAAGAGTGACAACGACCTCCTCGCCAGCAGCAAGGGAAGCCGACCAAGCCTCACCAGTCTCCTCGGTGATGATTCCGAGAGGGACGAGGAGACCAATGTTCTCAGCACCGAGAGTGGGCTTGACGATGTCGTCGCCAGGGACGTTGTTGTACAAAATTACGCCCAGAGCGCCCGCCGCTTTCGCGTTCTTGATCTTGTCGGAAATAGCACACACGCCACGCTTGATGAGGGCAAGTTTGCCAGTGGCGTCGATGCCCTCGAATGCCTCGGGGAGACATCCTGATCCGTTTTCATCGTCGACTGGGGTGTCGATGAGAGGGGCAGTGATGCCGTCCGGAAGAGGGGTCGCGGTGTTGTACTCGGCGCTTATGACGATGACATCCACGCCGTCGGGGCCGGTCACAGAAATAGCGTTGGTCTGCTCGAAGGTGTGGTTGAAGGGCTGCAGCCAGGTGTCCATCTCCTTAGCGAAGCGGGTTTGGGCGCGCTCTAGGACGAAGTCGACCGAGGCCTTGTAACCCGGGGTGCCGAAGGCGCGGGTGCCGCCATTGTCGCGACCGATCTTGTTCAGGTTCCAGAGAATGCGCTCCAGTCTAGGTGCGTTGCGTCGTTGGTCAATTGAGGCTTTTCATGCATTGGAATGTGCAAATACTCACTCCTCGGTCTTGACATCGGCCTCGACCTTGTCGGCGGTAAGAGGATCGGTGGCTAGGCAGCTGGAAGCCAGAGCCAGAGCGGCGGCGGAGAGGTAAGTGGTCTTCATCGTGACAGACGACTTGGCGAGCTCAGCGAAACCGGAGAAGAGACCGCGAGAAGAGCTGGGCCGGTTGGGCTCTCATAAACACCACGCGATCTTTAGGGAACAAGTTCCTTCTTATACTGATCGTCCGCCGAGCCCATCTTGCATGCTCCGTTTCTTTTGTCATCTCAAAAGTGCCATGCTTTCTTACTCTGACTGCGACGCCGAACGGCGAACAGCGGAAGTTCATCCCAAGCTCGAGCTCAGGTTAAGCTTGGCATGCAGCACAAGTTCACAAAACCCCTGACCGAGAGCATGGGTTGGGAGCGGGGAACCGTAAGACATCGCGAATCAGAGGACTCAATCACTGATAAGCATGTGCCCAGAAGTGCTACCGCAACGCCCTGGTCAAGGTCACCTCATGCACCGACGGGGCCACTTTCCACATCAAGTTGAGGAGACGTGAGGGGAACAGACAGGAACAGACCGCACTTTTGCTGCGGATTTGTTTGTCTGGTGGCGGCGAAAACGCGGCTCGCAACATCTTGGCTCGAATATTTCGCACGCCACGATGTAACCTCAAATGGCAGGTGCCAAGACATTTCATATCGCGGGGGGATGTGTTTGGACCAACAGCTGTGCGGCGTCGCATCAATTTGCAAAGGACCTGCCAATCTGGCTCGTCTGCCGTGCTGGGGTGCCTCGTGAAGTTGTGCCTCCATTGGAGCTTCCAACCATTCTTCTTACGACGACTTCTTTTTGCAACAGCCGCATCTAGTCTTGGCTGCCGACTTCCAGAATGATGTTGCAGGGAGGCCTGATGGCTGACAAACGGCAGGATGCAGTAGGTGCAGGTTAGGCCCGGTCATGTGCCAAGATGTCGCATTTGGTAACGATCCAGCTTGCCGGGCGCCCTCATCTGCCTTAAGTCTACGAGTAGCGAGGTTGGTGTGCTTACTATCGTCCTTGGGCCGCTGAGATACTTGTTCGGTAGCTACCTTATGCAACATCCACACGATGTGGAACAGATTGGAGTTACGATCATAGGTCAATTGGTGGTAGTGGACAGATGGAAGACGTCCGTGCAGTCTTGGAGTCATAGACTTACAAGAAGAACACGTGCAAAGTGTTGAGCTATTGCCGAGCTATTTATTTGCGTCAAATGCTTCCGGTTGTGCGCCTAAGATAGATGAAGAAGACTTTTCTTGGTCTGTGAACTTTCTTTTGGGTAACAGCCGAGATCACTAATTCCTTGGCTACGTTAACAAAACATGATAGAAAAGAAAGAGAGAAGGTCATTACGGTGCAAAGAGACACGACATTAGCAAGTCATTGGCCTAGGCTATGTTGTCTTGGTGTCTCTATTTCGTTTCGTGTTGTGATAGGCCAACTCATGGTCGTCACTTCCCGAGAACTCCGCGATGACCTGCAGATACCAACATTTGAAGATGGAGCAAGTCACCGCAGTGTTTCTATTTGAGTACCGGAGCAGCCAAAACCCGATTTGATCCAGCAAGACGCATCATCTCACGCGCACCTCACAGTTTGATTGGTGAGCTGTTGGATTGTGTAACAATGTCTCATCCCAATATTGATCAGTTATGTCAACTTCTGACTTCAAGTTTGCAATTGTCTCACTACGAGAACTCCTTTGCCGTAAGGGTTGCTCTTAATTCCTCCGACAATCAAGTGCCTCAGATTCTCGGGTATCAGCAAGACATGTTCATTGGCTGTAGGCATGTAACACTGCTAGGCAAGCTCCGGCGATTTGCAACAAGGTAGAAAGCAAGACGAGGTATGATTAATCAAAAAATTGCCAGACTTTGATAAATGAAATGGGAATGCTTTAGTTTCCGAGAGTTACTAGATTACGTCGGTGGATCTGCTTTTGTGGCTTCTGAACAGCAACATATCTTTCTAAGTCGATGGATATTGTCATTCTTTCAACTTCTCACGCCATAACTTTTACCCAAGTACTCGACGCGAAGACATGGTGGCTTGGACTTCGCATTACCCTGTCAGGGACCGGAGGGTCTTGATGCCGGGAATAGTGAAGGTTGAATCAGGCAACAACGTCAACACGCGACCAATGAACTCTGACGAACCAGCACGTGCTTTGTACTTTTTAGATATCTGACAACATCAAGAGGCTCAGATATTTTTGTTTCCCAAATACTGTATGTCTTATAAGAATTCCCTTAGAATAATCCCCTGACTAATTCAATCATGGCGTGTTTCTGGGTTCTCCCGCAGGCTGCAGCACAATGACGGTTTCGCGAACATGCTTTCAGCACCATAGGACTTCTCTTTGAAGCAATTGGCAACACTTTCAATGGATTTCGATGGGAACTAATCCCGATGCTACCTACGAGACGTAATGTGGGGGCGATGCGAAGCAGATTGCCATTCGTCAATATCCTTCTGCCTGTTCCAACCGAGGTAATATCCCCTGGAAAGCAAGGGCACCAACGATGATCGGCACCTATATTCCACCTTTATGACATAAACTCTGTCAGCTTCAAGAGCCAAAATCAAGACACCGCCGCATCGTACGCGCGGCAGTAGCACGTCGCTCACATTTTCCATCTTCAGTCACTAAACTGGTATACTCCGAGAGGCCGCGGAACCAGCCGACTAAGGATTGTGGCATGATGTCTGTCAAGCGGACTACATTCAAGGGACAGCCGACCGCTGTGTTGTTAGTCGTCTTAATATCAGTCAACTCCACCGACAGGGTGAAGTCCAAAATGTCAAGCCAATGGTCCAATCAAGGTGGGAAAGCAGCGCTGGGAGTTTGATGATCGTGCGTTGTGTGTTCAGGTAACAAGTTTTGGTCTTTCTGGCATTTGCATCCTTTGCAAATTGACTTGCGAGCGGTCATTCTACTCAACGCACACTTGGTACTTTTGTTTGCGAACGGTACTAAAAGTCCAAATTATATGGAGATGTAGCGTTTATTGGTGAGAATGGCAGTTCCTTTGGCCGGGTGAGCTAGGTAAATTGTCGGCTCATAGCTACCTCTGGAGGCTTATAAGTAGAGGCGGAAACCGGTTCAATCCTCTGGTTCTTGTCGACAAACCACACTTTCAACCATTTCACCTTCCATTGTCTCCATTCTTCATTTGCCTCAAATCAAGTCAAAACACCCCATCGACATTCCACAGTTCTTCCAAATCCAAAATGCGTTTCACTGCAGTCATCGTTGCCACTCTCGCCACCATGGCCATGGCCTCGCCAGTCGCCGACCTCGACGAGAGAGCTCCCGTCAATGTTCTCTGCTCTTGCGCCGCTACCCAGTCTTGCGGCTGCAACTCCGTGATTGCGGGCTCCTGGTGCGTCTGCAATGGCGACACCAAGGGCACTTGGAACGCCGCTCCTTGCCAGGACAGCACCTCCTGTGGATGCTCCGGTTTGGGCAAGTGGGGTGTCTGCGAGGCAAGTTGAAACCATGATACACCAGGTTCTACGAATAGTGGCTGACCCAGTAAGCAGAAAGTCTAAGCTGTGATGTTTAGGTCTAGGCCAGGAGAACCCTGATCGGGTTTACCGGCAGTATTGGGTCAAGGAGCTGTCAACCGAGTTTTCCCTACAAACACCAAGCTCATCTCTCATAACATTACACCAGGATCAGGGCTTATGCCCGGATTGGTTTTTCTTCTTCATGCTGAGGCATCAGCGATGTATCTAGTTTACAGTATACGACCAAGTCTAACCGTCATTACGTACCTAGTAGGCTATTGACAAGGAAGTACACTTTTGCCAATCATCACTCTTCAGTATTAAACTGTGAAAACAATCAAGCATAAATCTTTATAAGATGTCTTCTTCTGATCATTATGCTACGAACTATATTGCTGCCTTTGCTGGAGAATGTCATAACTCAATGCCAAAATCGTGCGTTTTGACCAGAAGCAGTTTAGTCTAATGAGAAACACGCAGAAGAACCGCCCACGAATATTTCACTACACACCTAGTTCACTGACATGATTGGTAATATTTCCTAGTAAGAATGCAAACATAGTGTGTATTTCATGTGTTTCCATTCATCCGAGTGCTTGCAATAACCTCCAAAGACCAGGAAAATGCATCTCGTGACATTCCTTTGCGTCTATCCTACTGGAAACTCACTGATCTTACCGTCTAGAAACAGATTCCGTTCATGGTAAAGCGTCTCAACGTGTCACGCCGACGACATGTTGTACGGAGGTCCAAGCCGAGCAGACTACGCTCATCTTCAAAAGCCAAGCCACATGCCAGCAGCACAATAAATATTATCGAGTGGCGGCAGGTTTACTCGTTTGTCATGGATTTGCAGCCGTGCTTGTTGATCTCAACATCCGCACGCAAGTTAAAGTTGCACTGTCAATTAACTCCTACAGCTGTCAGATTGAATAACCTCAGGTTGGAATGAAGTATTATCCACGTGCTAGCGAAGACGTTCTGCAGTCAGCTTACCTTTTCAAGGTTGGATAAGAACAAGATCCATTGATTGGGCAATCTTTGGATCAAAGTTGCCTGATGGGGATGGGGCATGCAACTCTTCTGAACACGCCGCAGCTTCGAATGCTTGTTAGTGCTAGGGCTAAACCGCATCCTCCTGTACAAAGAAAACTAGTCTTGCTAGTTCAAGTCGTGATACTACGCTGAATGCATTGCGCGACAGTTACACGATTGGTGATCAGTGGGACGAATTATAAATAGGCTATTGCGATTTGTTCAGTCGGATTCGTAGGCCAGGGACCGCAGTGAGGGGTCCGATGGCAGGGGTCCGGCGACCGGGGGGCTTCTCCATGCTCCAGCACTGATATTTAAGAAAGAATGGCCAAGTTAACGGCATCGACAACGGGTTTTCGATCGAGTTTCCTCCTTTTGCCGTCATTTCCAGGTTCGCAGCGATGGGCGCTTTATACCTTCAACTTGGCCTCGGCGCAGCCCTGATAGCGGCGTACGTGATCAACAAACTTTTGAGTGCATCAAAGAATGCAGGCCGACCTCCTCTACCGCCCGGTCCCAAAGGCCTCCCGGTAGTGGGAAATGTCAACGACTTGCCGAAGCCTGGTGATTTCGAAGCTCACCACTGGATCAAGCACAAGGATATATACGGTTCGTTGCTCATGTCTTGCGCTAGAAGTTTTGGTCATCGATGTGACATAAGCCGTTAACTTCAATCCGACGCAAGGCCCTCTCAGCTCTGTCACTGTGCTGGGTCAGACCTTGGTCATTATCAATGACCTGCAGCTAGCCCTTGAGTTGCTAGAGAAACGTTCTGTGAAGTATTCTTCCAGGCCAAGGCAGACTTTTGCTGGTGAAATGTTTGTCTCTATTTTCCTTGAAGTGCCTACTTGGTTATAGCAACTGTGTTTTTTGTTTTTCTTTTTTCTGACTGGACATTATTCGCAGGATTGGCTGGGAAAATACGCTCGCAATGCAAGACCATAACGACAAATTTCGCAATTACCGCAAGAACATCAGTCGCATCATTGGTTCAAAGACAGCAGCCGCACAATACGATGCGCTCCAGGAAGCGGAAGTCGGTCATTTCTTGTTGCATGTCCTTGACCATCCTGACAAGCTTCGTGATCATATCAGACGGTAAGCTTGATCTGCATAAGCTGAGAAAAACATCAGTATCAAAAGACGCCTCTGACATCCAGTTCTTGATTCTTTCAGGGAGGCTGGCTCGGTGATTCTAAGAGTTGCCTACGGCTATAACCCAGAGCCATTCAAGGACGACTATCTCATTGATTTAGCCGGAAAAGCCATGGACCAGTTTGCTCAAGCTGCTGTTCCCGGAGCCTTCCTGGTTGACATATTTCCTCTCTGTAAGTTTCATCCAAGCTTTTAAAGATCTAGATCTAATCTCTAGAAGTACGTCATGTTCCAGACTGGTTTCCGGGGGCTAGATTCAAGCAGCTTGCGAAGGAGTGGCGTTCCACCCTTAGTGGTGTAGCAGATAAACCTTACGCCTTTGTCAAGCACCAAATGTCTCAAGGAAAGGATACATCGTCTTTCGTCTCACATCTCATCAGAGACGGTGATCTGACGCCTGAGGAGGAGTTCGGCACGAAGTGGTCAGCAGCGTCTTTGTACACCGGTGGAGCCGACACGGTAAGATGCATCATGTTATCTCTACGATGAATCCATGGATGACTTTGAACGGTGCACTGACAGATCTTAGACCGTCTCCTCTATCGATTGCTTCTTCCTAGCCATGACTCTCTTCCCCGAACCTCAGAGGAAAGCACAGGAAGAGATCGACAGAGTCATCGGCACTGGTCGTCTTCCTCTTGTCTCTGACCGCCCAAATTTGCCCTACACAGACGCTCTTGTGAATGAACTTCTTCGCTGGCAACCCATTGCTCCTATGGGTCTGCCTCATGCAAGTTCTGAGGACGACGTAATCGAGGGATACTTCATTCCGAAGAACGCACTTCTTTTACCAAACATTTGGTAGGTGCACCACAAGCACATCAGATGTTTACAGTTCGTTAGACAAAACTGACCCAAATGCAGGCATTTCACGCACGATCCAGAAGTGTGGGATAAGCCAGACGAGTTCAGACCCGAACGGTTCCTTTCCGGTCAACATCAGGATACCGCACTTGATCCTCACAAAATTGTCTTTGGGTTCGGGCGACGAATTTGCCCAGGCCGCATCCTTGCCGATAATGCGTTATTCATCAACGTTGCTCAATCACTTGCGGTTTTCAGCATCAGTAAACCTGTTGTTGATGGGAGAGAAGTTGTGCCCACTGTCAAGATGACGCCGGGGATCGTGAGCCATCCGGAGCCATTTGATACGTGTATCAAGCCTCGGTCTGCGCATCACGAGAAGTTGATACGTTCGCTGGAGCAGATGTACCCATGGAAGGAAAGTGATGGAAAGATCTTGGAAAGCATGGAGCTTTAGATGGCTAGGAAATACGTGCTAAACGAATTGGTAGGGGTTGCTGGCACCGACGCAAGTTCACGAACTGGTTTTTTCCCAGATGCGAACGCTGCAAAATTGCAATGAGAAAACTTTCATGTTTTTAGTCAGCTGTTTTGAAATATCAGAGCTCTGCTCAGAATGACAGCCTTGTGACGTGTTCCCACTTCCTATCTGAAGCTGCCAGCGCCTCCGAGGCTGCTGCAGCATGTTGAATCGTGTCCGGTCCCAGCAGCAAACGTAATGGCGGCTCTTCAACTGCAGCAATGTATATGATAGCCTTGGCAATGGCTGAAGGTTCAGACCAGTCGTCAAAAGCTCGTTCCCTGGCCTCTTTCATGAATCCGACCGTTTTCTCATAGGCCTCGCTGATATGCCCATGGCCCATCGAGGAGCCCGCCCAATCCGTCTTGATTCCGCCGGGCTCGAGAACTGTGATTTTGATACCGAGTGGAGCGACCTCCTTCGATAAGACTGTCGAGAACCCTCCAACGGCCCATTTGGCGCTTTGGTAAGCCCCCAGCCCAGGTGACCCAAGTCTCCCACCCACTGAAGACACTTGAAGGATGTGGCCGAAGCCTTGCTGCCGAAGAAGCGGTAGCACGGCCTTGGTGACGTTGACAACTCCGAAGAAGTTCGTCTCCATCTGCGTCCGGAATGATTCCAAGGTCATGTCTTCGATGGAGGCGCTGTCTGCATAGCCAGCATTATTGACAACAACGTCGATTCGGCCGAATTTGTCGTAAGTCTGCTGGACAACCTGAACGGCATTGCTTGAATCCGTCACATCCAAGGATGCTATTAAAACCCGTGCCGTGTCATACGTTTCCGCTAAATGACTGAGCTGTTGCGGGTCTCGTGCGGTCGCAACGACGGAGTCGCCATTCTTGAGTATGGCCTCAACAAGAGAACGGCCCAAACCGCGAGAAGCTCCAGTGACGAACCAAACCTTCATTTCGAATAGGCTTCTCAAGAGCGGGCGTATATGCAGGAATATAGGAGTTTGAGTGCCCTTTGGCCTTGATATTATGTTTTCTTATATCGCTATTGTCTTCATACCTATCTTACATATAGAAAGTTGGTTCCGCTAACTCCGATGCAAGGTCGCTGATCATATTGGCTTCGAAGCTCATGAATCTACTATATTGTTTTGTGCAGGTGTTTTTGTAATCGACGGTTCGTTAACTCCGTTTTCGTCCGGCAGGCATGACCTGAACCCACTAACGCAGTTCAAACTGGGATTAGGTAGTTTGTCCTCGGACTTACTGCGAACTTACACAACGTTATCTCCTCTAGTTGCAGACTGCGTCGCATCTAGGTGGTCAGATTTACCAGATGAAGTGGCCCATCTGAACGCATCGTCTCCAATATATTCATGATTTCAAGCATCATAACTCTGACTGCCCGGTCTAGTCTGTGCTACCTATTGAAGCAATGCACCAATCAGCCATACTTATCCAGCCCAGATCTCTACAAATAGTTACGAGATGACTTAAGCATAATGGATGGCCAGCTCTTGCGCCAAATCCATGAAATCTCTAGGGTGGTGAGTAACTAGCTGCAAAATAGGCTTTCTAGGAAATATTGACTGTTGTAGAATTCCACGAATGCGCTGTGAGGCGGAGGCAGATGCTGCGGCATGACACAACAAATGGCAGGACTTTCAGCTCGCCTACTTAACGTGGACATTATTCGACGCATAATGCGCAGCCAAGTGGCCCGATACTTACTTCTTGAGTCAGAGCATATTAACTGCAGCGTGCAGTTGCGTCAAATCATTTTCCTTTTCGCTTTCTTGGTCAAAATAGTAAGCCTCTCTTGTTGACCAGACAGCCCGCATCATTCAAGTATCATCAACCTCTTTACCGACCTCCCATATCCTTCCTGATGGCTCATGCCAGCCTAAAGCACCCCGCGTTCGGTATTTCTGGCACTTGCCTCGCTGCGGCATGCATGGTGACACTGCAGATCCCCCACAATCTCTCGAGTCCAGAACCGCGGCACACAGCATCCCACTGGAAGGCCTGTGGGCCTCCTCCAGATCATGCCACGCACCGCGCTTGGGTGGCATTTTTCTTATTCTCGTCGGCATCCTTTTAATCTAAATTTCTTGTGGCGTATCCAGTCACAGTCATGATGGAACCCGGCATGTCCCTTTCATTGGTGGAATCCCTGCCAGACTTATGTTTCAACGAGGGGCATTTGCCAATGAAAACCGGGATAAGCCGCCCTCGATAGTATCGCAGCCGTGGCATTCGCATTTCTGGTTCCGATGTTTCCTTTTACGCTTAAACTATGGTTCCCGTGATGAGATACCGTGGGCGGTAAGAGAGCAACGTAGCCGTGCCAAGCAAGTAGTTTCCCATCTCGGCGTCTGGGGTTGAGGGTG
Source organism: Colletotrichum theobromicola (assembly GCA_014705045.1). Taxonomy (NCBI): domain Eukaryota; kingdom Fungi; phylum Ascomycota; class Sordariomycetes; order Glomerellales; family Glomerellaceae; genus Colletotrichum; species Colletotrichum theobromicola. Next base: position 119,640 of record JABGLZ010000783.1, on the reverse strand, counting down.
TTCGGGGTGATAGTAATTGTAACAATCAATCCGTTGGAAGGAAAAGAAATGTGTGCTGGTGATAAATATCATCATGTTCTCCGAGTCTGAGCAAGTTCCTTCTTTTAACTTGCTCAGTCGCCGTTGGTTCTCTAGACCTCTCCCCCAAGTGCGATCTTCATTGATCTGATCTACAGTATCCTCGCATTGCAGTCGTATTTTGGAAAGAGTTCGACAAAATGAAGATCACTGCCTGCATTCTCAGTCTTAGTGCGGCCTTGGTTGCCGGTCACGGATACGTTGACAACGCGACCATCGGAGGAACTTACTATCAGGTTTGCTTGCTGCCACCTGCATGTCGATCCTGTATGTGTACTAACAGCCACAAAGTTCTATCAGGTAGACGGAAACTCTGCTCAACTTTTATAATGTAGCTCACATAAATCTAGCCATACTCTGACCCTTACTACTCCACTCCTGTAAGTCTCAGAATATAAACGTCGAAGTAGAGGGGCAGCAACTGACTCAACTGGTGTAGCCTCAGAGAATTTCCCGCGCGATCCCAGGCAACGGACCTGTTGAGGACGTGACCTCCATCGACATCCAATGCAACGGATACACTGCTGGCGGAGTCAGTGGCTCTAAGCCCGCGCCTCTGCACGCCACGGCCGCCGCCGGTTCGTCTGTCACACTGAAATGGACGCTTTGGCCTGATTCCCATGTCGGCCCCGTCATCACCTACATGGCGCGATGCCCCGACACTGGTTGCACCAGCTGGCTGCCCGGCACTTCGTAAGAAGATCACCAGTTGCAACCCGAAGACTTCAGACTAACGAGATGCCTTCAGCGCCGTTTGGTTCAAGATTAAGGAGGGTGGCCGCGATGGAACATCCAACACATGGGCTGATGTGAGTCAAATTTCTGAAAGACTTCGGTTGATGTTGAATGTCTTGACTGATGATGTTACAGACTCCCCTCATGGTCGCCAACTCGGCCTACCAATACACCATTCCGTCCTGCCTGAAGTCCGGATACTACCTCGTTCGCCACGAGATCATCGCCCTGCACGCGGCTTACTCCTACCCCGGCGCCCAGTTCTATCCGGGATGCCACCAACTGCAGGTCACTGGCTCAGGAACCAAGACTCCTACTTCGCTGGTTGCATTCCCCGGCGCATACAAGTCTACTGACCCTGGCATCACCTACGACGCCTACAAGGGTATGTCAATCAGATCCCGTGTCTGCTTTCAACTATCTGACTCCTTTATAGCCCAGACTTACACCATTCCGGGTCCCGCTGTGTTCACTTGCTAAACAAATTGATCAACGCCGATCAGCGATGAAGCTGCCGTTTGGATGCTTGTGTGTGGAACGTTTAACTTCTTGTAAATAGTCAACTCTGCTTAGTATATACTCACAACAATTTACTGGATTGAATCCATCTCGATTGAATCAAGCGGCAGTGCGTCTCTGGAGTCAACGTGCATTTTCATCTGCTGAATGCTGTGAACCTATGCTGTCCGCATGACACACAAGTTGAAGGAAACCAGTTCCAAAACTTAGAGCACAAAGAGCTGAAGACAATCGCAAATGAGTCAGCAACAATCTTGAAAATCAAATGACAGGCCGTTACGGCAAGGTTTTTGAGGGGAACGGGAATTCGTTGCTGTGGAGAGAGGAGCTTTGTGGTCCCTCAACGCCGTCTGATGCAATGGGCGCGCATAGTTCTTAGTGTCCAGTTTTGGCTCGCTCCTCAACGATCACATGATCCAAATCCTCGATAGTCTAGTGGTGAGGATATCGGCTTGTCATTACACGATTCGCCGGGGACCGGGGTTCAATTCCCCGTCGAGGAGAAATTCTTTTGCTGTTTTCTCATTTTTGCAGGTTACGAAAAAAAAAATAACGCTTTTCCTTGATTGTGTGCCGGTTCCGCCTCGGGAAATTGTGTGCCAGGGCCCATGTTTGAGGACAAGGATATCGCTGCAAATACCTTGTCCCTGCAGTGGAGCTTGGACGTCGTTTATCTCTGGCATGTCTTAGCCATGTGGATGCACTGGGGCCTCTTAGCGGAAACAAGTCACTAATGAACCAAGCATGAGAACGACCGAGATTGGCATCCAAGAGGGAAATTTGGATTGACTATGTACTGCCCCGAAGACATCTCAATGGGCAGAAGAAAAGAAGAATTATGTACACGAACAATTTGCGCAGCTCGACCAGACCGAAACCCAGATGCTCGGACCATGGAAGAAGCCCCAAATAATTACAAGAAAAGTTTCCGGCTGAATACCGCGGCGGACCGCCCCGGAGGCTAGCCCCGAGACGCAATCGCCGACCCATCCCGCAGCCGGAGCATCCCGCTTCAACGGGATCCGACTCTTGTGTGGCGGAGGAGGAGGAGGAGGAGGCATTTAGCAAGCAGCGCCGCTGCCGCTGGGGATACCAGTGCACTTGGTGGACTTCTTGCCGCCGGTGACGCTGATGCCGGACCACTTCCAGTTGCTGCAAGAAGCGCAGAGGATGTAGACGTCAGTGCCGGAGGAGGCGACGGAGCCCTTGACGTTGCTGAGGGTGAGGCCTGAGATGGGGACGCCGGAGGTGGGGGTGCCGGTGGGGGAGCCGTTCTCGTAGTCCTGCTCAATGACGATACCGTACTTGGCGATGTTGGAGAGGGTGATGCCGGAGTAGGTGACGCCAGAGACGGAGCCGGTAGCGCCGGAGACGGTCTTAATACGGACACCGTTGTCGGAGTTGACAATCTTGGAGTTGGAGATGGTGACGGTCTTGACGGTGTTGTCGGAGCGTCCACCGACGGAGCCGATAGAGAGACCGTGGCCACCGGAGCAGGTTCCGCCGGTGAAGGTGATGTTGGTTCCGGAGTTGATGGCCAGGCAGTCGTCCTGGTTCTTGACGTTGGCGCCAGAGATGTAGACACCGGTGGAGGAGCCGACGTCGAAGGCATCGGTGTTGTGACCTCCAGCAGAGTCACCGGCGGAGTTGTCGAGGGTGATGTCGTAGACGCCCAGGTTGGTGGCGCTGTTGATGGAGAAAGCCTGGACGGGGGTGTTGAGGACGTTCAGGCCCTTGATGTTGGAGCTCTTGAGGCTGTGGGCGTAGAAGAACTTGGGCTTGGTCTTGCCGCCGTTGCTGCCCTTGCTGTCCCACCAGCGGGAGCCCTGGCAGTCAATGGAGTGTCCGGAGGCACCGTTGATCTGGATGTTGCTGCCGGAGAAGGAGATGAGGGGTCCCTCCCACTCCTTGTAGCCGAAGGTGGTCTTGCCCTGGAAGGTGACCTGTTTCGGAGGTGGTCAGCAAAGAGTCCCGGAAAGCGGCTCCGTTGCGGCCGGTCTTCTTCGGTTGGTATTGTTGTAGAACTTACGGTGGTGCCGGACTTGAGGCCGGTCATGTCGAGGGTGGTACCGGCGGGGACGGCAATGCCGTTCAGGACGATGCTGGTGCAGCTGGCCTTGCCCTTGATGGCGGAGGCGGCGTCGGTGAAGGTGCAGCTGGCGCGGGCCTGAACCTCGGGAACAGGGGAGGCGATGGCGGCGGACGCCAGGGCGCCGAGAACGAGAAGCGAGGAAACCATTTTTGGCAGAGTTGTTATTGAGTTTTTGGTGTTGTTGTTTAAGAGAGTGACTTGATACGCAGTATCAGAAATAGGCAAGTAGTAAGCAAAGAATGGATCAGGTAAATGAAAGAAGGATGAGCCAAGACTCGAGAATGGTAAGAATGTTAAGAGATCTGCGGGTTTGATGTCTTGGAAATCTCTTGGCACTCTGGGGGAGGACGGCCAGGCGGTTTATATCCAAGTCTCTGGATCTCTTGGGCTTTCTTGGCAAGGCTGGAGAGGATGGGATGCCAAGGCCTGTCATCGGCCGGCTCATGTTTACCGCGAACCAAGTTGTCTGCCCGCGTGCAGGGAAACACTGGTCGAGTCAGTTAGATGGACGATGGAGCTCGGAGCTGGGTGGATGGCCCATTCCAGAGCACCCAAAGAGCCGGGGATGGCCCTTGCATGTGGCCGCTGCCACCCCCCCACACCAGCTCCTGAAATTCATGGGATCACACTACTTGTTCGCCAGCATCTGCCAGGCGGTGCCCATCTCCGCGATTGACATAAACGAGCAGTGGTGCTTTGCCGTAGGCTAAGGCCTGTTGAGCATGCCCCTCCGGGTCTTGTCCCGATCGAAACTAGTGGTTCTGGCCTATCTAATCCTTACCTCGAGTTACCTCGAGTTGCCGAGTTCCGTGCCGCCTTTCCAGCCTCAACCAGGCACCGCACCGCATTGAGAAGACGCTGAACCGCATCAACCCAAGAAGACAGGCACATTCAGGATAGGGGTCACGTTGTGCCACCCAAGAACGCGTAACGGCCATGTTATTACCCAGGGATGCCTTTCCCATCCGCAGCAGGCCCCATGGTTGGTGGAAGTTTATGGTCAGACAATTTGAGCTTTAAATTGATCAGAGTTCACCTGATATTGGTTGCCGCCGGTTAGCTGGAGCCTGGGTTGGTCAATGGGCCCCTCGAACACGTATAGCGCCAGGGACTTATGAGAGTGGGGATGCGTTGGTAGCAGCAGATGACGATTTCTGGTTGGCAATAGAATTGACTTTCGGGAGAGCACTCTCGACTCAGACGGACCGGACACCCCCATGGCGAAAGTGTTTCCCGCCAATGATTGTCAAGGGAAACATGCCCAACCGAACCTGCAGCGTCTCTGAGTCGTTGACTCGTTGACCCTCGTGAGAAGGGCACTCTGCCACTCTCTCTCTAACCCCGCGAACTTGTTAGAGTTCATCGGCTTGCGTCAAGGTGCTCAGACTGCCGATCTGCCATAAACTTGACATCACGCATTTTTCCCGCTTTCCCGGCACGCGCACATCAATCACCCTTCTGGTCCAACTCTGTCTGACGCAGCAGATTTTCTCCTCTCGAGGTCCTGAACAGTGAACTGCCAAATTAGAGTTTCTGCCACCTCGTGTTCAACGCGGCTGAAACAACATGGTCATCAACTCAGTACCGACCCTATTTCGCACCAGTCAAATTCTGTTTATCCAATTTCAACGTCGCATCATCCCCATGTTTCTCCGTCTCCTCACTGTTCGTGAATTTTCAATGTTACACAAGATCTCTTACATATCTTGACTCGATTCTCTGCTGCGATGGTACGATTTCATCCGGCTTTGCCCTTTTTCTCACTAGACGAGGTGGCCAGTGGCACGGGCGAAAAACGTCCGTCCACTCGTGCGGACCGTCTCCGTTGCAATGACTTCACTTACTGCGCGTTCCATCAACATGGAATCGGTACCCGTACATTTAATATGGAAGACGGCAACACGGCTTGCTGGATGTTACCAACAGACACACAAAACAAGAAGATCAGCAAAGTGCGAATAAATGGGGCTCCCCGACGGGATCAAACTTGCAAAAACCACTATTCCCGACTTAATGCGACGCACGCGTCGTCTCTTCCTTTAATGCAAAGGGAATCCACCGTAAAAAAGGAAAATTGGGTCACTGACAGAGACTCCTTTTTTTCGTATTCTTTTTTTTTTTGCTTTTGATACTCGAGAAATTCTGCCCGTTCTGCAACAAAACTTGCAGAAACCTGGAGATTGCGGCACTTCGAAAATAGCATCGGAAATCGAAAGAACCGTCCGAGGAAGAATTAAGGGGTCTAGACCTAGACCTTTTGGACTTTGCCTGCGGAGCCAAAAATTGAAATGGGACCACGATGCCACACGTGCCCCATGGGTTAGCAGGCGACTTGTGTCCGATCCAGCTTAGACCGGCCCCGTTTCTCAATCTCTTAGCATCGCAATTCCGTAGAGGACCCCCCCTGTTCAAAGATCTCTATGCAGACTAGCTTTGCAAAGAGGCCATGCAGGTTCTAACTTGCGCAATCAACTGCCTAGCCTGTCCCCCTCGGCCACCGCTCATGTCCGGAGAAAAGAAAGCCGTTTGGCATTAGTCTGGAAGAAGCAGAGCAACGCGCAGTCGGCTCGGTCACTTCTCACATTTGCAACGTAGTTGGTGTTGGCAGGAAGGGATAATGAAATGCCGCTTTGTTGGGACTTGACGACGATGCGGAGGACCGAGAAAAGAGCCGCAGGTCATCGTCAGTTGCCCACTGCAAAAGGCTTGAATAGTGGTTCTGGTGGGCAGCAACTTGGCGATCTCAACATCAGCAAACGAGAACGAGAAATCATCTGGCAAGGGGGGTCTCTTGGTTGACGAGCTGCCCACAGACGTTGACCGCCGCGTCCCGCGCGCGGAAGGGTATGGCTTCGGAACGAACCCGACAGAGAAGGAGACTCCATTGCAGGG
>JABGLZ010000783.1:80394-108331 GCA_014705045.1 Colletotrichum theobromicola | reverse complement strand
CTCGCGCCCCGCCCCGCCAACTCCGAGCGACGCTACCCCCGAACGGCAGCTGAAGGGACTTGCTTGGCCCCCCTGCGCCTGGACCTGGATGGCAGGCAGCATGTCACTCCCGTCTTCAAAGACGGTGGCTCAATGTTTGGAGGAGACACCTCCTGCCGGATTCCCGAGAGCGGCAATGTCCGCCGTCCGACCAACGATGATTTAATATCTAGCGTCGCAGCCCGTGATTCTCTCCTCGGGTTTTCGACATGTCGCTCGCCCGCCACGCGCTGCTCTCAAGCCTCTCTTCGCTCGTTTGAAGGCTTCCCAGCTCCTCCAATCCTGACATCCTGCGCGACCGATCCTCAAGATGCGTTGCACCTCAGTCTCGGCCGTGCTCTTCGCGGCCGGTGCCTCTGCCGCCGCTGTCAAGGCAAAGGCCGCATCCAGCACTGTCGGTGGTTGGGAGACGGCCTACACCGCGACCGGCACCGCTGCGGTCTACGCCGCGGCTGCGACGGCCAAGACGAGCAGCCCGACCAGCAAGGTCAAGGGCAAGGCCTTTGATCGCTTCGTCGTGATCTGGAACGAGAACACCGACTACGAGAAGGCCGCTGGTGATCGTGAGTTTCTCCCTGGCTAATGCTCTTATGAGACGCAGTTCTCTAACATGTCGCAGCCAACCTGGCGTGGCTCGCCTCCAAGGGCATCCTCCTGGAGAACAACTTCGCCGTCACGCACCCCTCGGAGCCCAACTACTTCGCCTCCGTCTGCGGCGACTACCTCGGCATGCAGAACGACGACTTCAACCGCGCCGACCGCAACGTCTCCACGGTCTTCGACCTGCTCGACACCAAGGGCATCTCCTGGGCGGCGTACCAGGAGGACATGCCCTTCTCCGGCTTCGAGGGCATGGCCTGGGTGAACCGCCAGAACGGCGCCAACGACTACGTCCGCAAGCACAACCCGCCCATCTTCTTCGACAGCGTCACGCGCTCCGAGCAGCGCCTGTCGCAGATCAAGAACATCTCCATGACCAACACCGCCGCCTCCATGTTCCACCGCGACCTCGCCGCCGACAAGCTGCCGCAGTGGATGTTTATCACGCCCAACATGACCTCCGACGGCCACGACACCTCCGTCACCGTCGCCGGCAAGTGGACGCGCGCCTTCCTCGAGCCGCTGCTCGCCGACAAGAACTTCATGAGCAACACGCTCGTCCTCGTCACCTTTGACGAGAACGAGACGTACACGCACCAGAACCGCATCATGGGCATCCTGCTCGGCGACGCGGTGCCCGCGGATAAGGTCGGCACCAAGGACGCCAACTTCTACAACCACTACTCGGAGCTCGCGACCGTGCAGGCCAACTGGGACCTGCCGACGCTCGGCCGCTGGGACGTCGGCGCCAACGTGTTCGAGGTCGTCGCCGGCAAGACCGGGAGCGCCATCCGCCAGTGGAGCGACGCGTCCACGACGCCCGACCGCTTCTGGAACCAGTCGTACGCCGGCTTCTTCAACACCAAGGCGCCGAAGCGGTACCCCAAGCCCAACCTGGCCCTGGACAAGAACGCCGCGGGGAGGAGGATCCTCGACGGCGTGAAGAAGACGTGGGAGAGGAGCTGCGCGCCCACGTACTACGAGGACACCATCCACGTCCCCGATGGCCTTAACCCCCCCGCCGGATACGCGGCCTAATAGCATTAATGTCTTCTTGGCTTCGGTCATTGTAAATATCGTAGTCGTCAGTAATACATAGACAGTATACTCTCTGGTCGCAAACACACCGCCGCGTTTCCCCCCTCACTCCGTCCCCTCAGTTGACATGCTCTCCAAGACGGGGAAACATGCAAGCTCGCAGCAAGTGACCCCGGTGATCGGCCTAATCCCGGTCTCGTACAGCAAAACAACGAAACAGCCAGCCAACCAGCCGCCCGCACGAGTCGTTTCCTCCGATGGTGTGTAAACTGAAATGTCGTGTGATGTCGTCGACCTGCCCCACGAGGGAAGGCACTTTCACGCCCGGTGAAGAAACAGGGGATCAACCCAAGTGGAGAGCTGAGTTGATCTTCCCCTCCCTCCCTAGTCCCTCCTCCTCCTCCCCATCCATGCATGCATCATCCCGGTCGCCAGATTACCCTGCTAGGAAGGTGGGAAAGCAGAAATGCTTGATTGGACGAATGGCAGCAAATGGCAGGGGACGTTTCCCTCCGGAGCCCACCCACGTGGGTGGTTCTTGGCATCGCTGCTGGGCGAAAAAGCTTGGCCCTTTTTTTGCCTTCCCATGAATGCAATCAATCCATGAAATGTGTTTCCTTCTCCGCAAGAAACATTTGCAAGAGAGAAACTAGCGATTTTTTTGCTGGCGATCCACCGCGCAGAAACTTTGCTTCGCCTCGCGGCATCGCATATCCGGATTGCTGATGTCTGTCTGCCCTGGGACCGTCTCTTTGCCCGATCGCTCACCGAGGAGCCACTAATTAGGAGGGCTAAATATAGGGTGAAAGAGATACCTACGGTGTTGGTAGTCGTTTAGTGGTGAGGGGTGGGCAAATAACCTTGGGTCCAGAACAGTGAAGGCGGCAGACCTTGTTGTGTCTTCGGCGTCTCCATCCGATCGCCAAGCTTCAGTCTTCCTTTTTCAAATCGTCCACCGTCGAGACCCGTCCTCCCGCTCCCGCATTCTTTGACGGCTCCTTGGCATTCTAGGCGTTTTTGACGACTTCCACCTGAACCTCCGCCCGTGCTCATCCGTCCTCCATCGTCTTCGTCAGAACAGCACGACAACGATGTTCCATGGTTCATGAACAAGTCAATCTCTCGCCCATCATCTTCCCACCCTTGAATGCCAGCCCGAATTCTTTCTACAAACCCTCTAAAGACAGACAATGGCGTCCCAGAACCTCGCCCGCTTCCTCTCAGACTTCACCCTCGGCTTCTCAGACGGCCTCACCGTCCCCTTCGCCCTCACCGCCGGCCTCAGCTCCCTCGGCCGCAGCGAGACGGTCATCTACGCCGGTCTAGCGGAGCTGTGCGCCGGATGCATCAGCATGGGCATCGGCGGCTACCTCGCCGCCCGCGACGCCTCGCGCGACACCCGGCAGTCGGCTGCTTCTGCTTCGTCGCCGGGGGATGAGGAGGAGCAGGGCATGCTGCTCGCGGAGCGCCGCAGCGAGGAAGACGTCGACGAGCGTGAGGAGAAGACCCGCCCGGGGACGGGGGAGGAGGAGGAGGAGGAGGCCGAGGACGACGTGCGGCGGTACCTCCAGCCTCTCCACCTCCCAGACTCGACCGTCGCGACGGTGCTTGGGGCCATCAACTCCCGCCCAGAAGGCTCGAGATGGGCCTCCAAGAGGATACGGACTGCTCAGTCACCATCTCCCGCCAGCGAGACACCCGCCGCTGCACAGAGTTCTTCGCCGGTGTTATCGCCCGTCTTCTCCGGCATGTCCATTTCGTTGGGGTACCTCTGCGGCGGCCTCATGCCGCTGCTGCCGTACTTCATCGCGCCGAACGTGGGCCAGGGTCTGCGGTGGAGCATCGCCGTCTGCCTCGTCGCGCTGCTGGCGTTCGGCGCGGGGAAGAGCTGGGCGCTGGGGGCGAGGGACGCGTCGTGGAGGCGGTGGCTGTGGGAGGGTGTGCAGATGGCCTTCTTCGGGTCTTGCGCGGCGGGCGCGGCTGTCTTGTGTGTGATGTTGGTGAATGAGCGGGTGAGTTGAGGGGTTTGTATATGAGTCTTTGATAATGATACCACGTCTTGCTTTTCCAAAACTGAGCGGAATTCGGTGTGTTGTGATTACTCATTGTCCATTCGTGTACGGAGGCTGCGGACATTCATCGTGATTAGACGTTGTCGCCGCCTCAACTCCGTAGTGCTGGATTGATGAGTAATGAGACCACTCCGCTCGTACACCTTGATAGAACACTTCTCTTGGCCCATCTTGCCCGTTGAAGCATTACTTAAGCTATCTGAGAACGCGGGTTGAGCGTTTGAGTCGCGCTAGGTGTGGATTGGGTCTGGTCTTGGCGATTAGTGAACACAACGTTTCCCGCCTCGGGCCACAAGTGATCAGTAAACTCTAACTATCTGGCACGGTGGAGCGGGTCGACGAAATGCGACGTGGTGAATCTTACAAACCAATGGCAAAAGAGCGCTGATGAAACGGTGTCCAAGATAAGAGTGTCAACTTCAACTCGTGCTGAAGTTCATCTTGACTCTGAGTGCACGCACAGTGGTGGGTTCGTTCGAAAGTTGTAAGTTTGAGCACGTTTGAAGATACTTTTAGCCAACCGCTGTGTGAAGAGGTGAATGAGCTGCAAGGGACTTAGCGCAGAGCTTGTGGACTACAGTCTATTCCACGACCCGAATTATCGTATATCATGATATGCGCGTCCATGCCATTGCATATCTCATCATCATTCAGTGACGAACAAGTAGACCCCATTCAGCTGTATAGGGGATATGTGGATGAACAAATGATACTGTATGTTCGGTCTTCCTATCCAACACAAGACTCCTAACTTCTATCAACCCGGAATTGACAAGGTGTTCACATATTTCAAACCCACATGGCTGGGTTTCCGGAATTACCACAAGCCCGAAGTCCTCATGTCTTCTTCGCAAGTGTCACTGCACGTTTTGATTGAGATCCAAATCGACTTGGCAACGACTGCGGCCGCAGATACGCGGATTCAGCCCAAGTCCGTCAGGTCTCTGTTCTGAGCGGTGCTCTGGTTAAGGTGATGAATGATCATGGTCTCTCCTTTCAACAGGCGCTCGACGCCTCAAACTCCGCGCAGACCCGCTCCGATAGAGCATTGATGGCAATCCGCCAGATTATCAATCTTCTCCGCTACCATCTTCGGCGCCGAGAATAGTTGCGCCATATCGTTCTGTGTAGTGGAACAGGTCTTGTGTAAGTGTAGAAGCTTCCATGATGGTGCCTTCACTCGTGAATGCGAAGACGTACACATCGACTTCAAGACATATAAGATTCCCAAATTCACTTCATTTCAGACGAAAGGCAGTCTCATCATCACTCAAAGTTCATCTCAACCTCAGCCCAACAACCACCAAGCTTTCCCACCACCTAACCCAACCAACACACGCCCACCATGTCTTCCAACCAAACCTACCTCATCACCGGCGCCAACCGCGGCATCGGCAAGGGCTTCGTCACCGCCCTCCTCGCCCGCCCCTCCACCACCATCATCGCCGGCGTCCGCGACCCCTCCTCCCCCTCCTCCAAAGCCCTCGCCACCCTCCCCAAAGGCGCCTCCTCGGCCCTCATCCTTGTCAAGATCGACTCCGCCATCGACTCCGACCCCGCCGACGCCGTCGCCCTTCTCCAGAAAGAGCACGCCCTCACGACCATCGACACCGTGATCGCCAACGCCGGCATCTCGCACACCTCCGGCCCCGCGCGCGCCCTCGCCTCCGCCCCGGCGGAGGACCACTTCCGCGTCAACACCATCGCGCCGCTCCTCCTCTTCGCCGCCGCCGCGCCGCTGCTGCGGAAGAGCGCCAACCCGGTCTTCGTCGCCGTGTCCTCGGCCATCGGCAGCGCGGGCCTGCAGGAGAGCCTGGCGAAGCTGTTCCCGCCCGGCGTCGGGCTGAGCCCGTACGGCGCGAGCAAGGCGGCGCTGAACTGGCTTGTGAAGCGGCTGAGCGTGGAGGAGGAGTGGGTGACGGCGTTTGTGTTCCATCCCGGCCTGGTGGAGACGGATATGACGGCGGCGCTGGCGGAGAGGAATGGGGTGGCGGACGCGAAGGGTATGGGGGCGATTACGGTCGAGACGAGCGTGGGCGGGATGGTGGAGGTGATTGACGGGGCGACGAGGGAGGTCAGTGGCAAGTTTAAGAACTATGATGGGACTGAGTTGCCGTGGTAGAGAAAGCTTAGGGGGGTGGCATGGGTGCTGGGATTCTTTGCTTGGTGAAGCATGTTGATCGATGGATTTAGTCAAGATGTAGACCTCTGAGAAACGGTTTCTATACTTCGATGTGAAAACGTTGGTTATGTTCGGTGAATCGTCACTACGCAGTTCAAGAATCAACCCTCTTGTTTATTGCCATTTCATTAGATAAAAGCCGAACTATATACATGAAAATATCCGGTCATATAAACCGAAAGTCGTGCAGCTAGCGTCCTTTAGCTCAGCTGCGCCGAGTGGTGAGCTGCTCAAAAAGCACGCCTGGTCTTGTTCTTGCCGGCGTAAAACTCCTCGGTCCACGTCTTCAGCTGCTCAATCTCGGAGGTGATGACAGCCTTCATGTCAGCGTTGACGTCGCCGTTCCTCATGAGCAGATCGTTGCAGTGGCGGGAGCCGGGAATGAGATGGACCGGCGCGCCGGGACGGGACTGGAGCGGGCCGCCGGGACGGAGCTCGCTGGACACGGAGGCGGAGCGCCAGGGGTCGAATTCACTGCGGAAGGTTAGTCGGGGGTAATTATACCGGCTTGGGTCAGGAGAGCAGGGTGTCAGTCAGGCTTACCCGTTCGACCACACCAGGCGGGTGGTGTTGGTGTAGAACCAGCCGTCAGTCGCCTTGTTCAGGTCGGCGGCGGTCTTGCCGCGGTTCGAGGCGTAGGTGAAGTCTCCTTGCGGGGGAAAGAAGAGGTCGCACTGGCGCTGGTAGTACTCAGGGGTGACGTAGCGGGAGACGATGGACGGTCGGTCCTCAGGGGCTCCGCTGAGATTCTGTCAGTAACGAAGGACGTCTTGGAGTAGAGACATGTCCAAGCAAACTTACGTCTGCCAGAAGAAGAAGGGCTCGTTGCAGGTCATCCAGTACCAGGTGCGGCCGAAGGCGTTGTCGGCAGACCAGTCGGTGTAGATGGGGCTGGTGGCGTTGTACGAGTCGAAGCAGGCGACGTTCATGGGATCCGACCACTCATCAATGCCGTATGATGCGCAGGCTATGAACCCGTCAGACTGAAATCGCCAACTCAAGTTTGCAGTGCGGTGTACTTACTGCCTGGGAGATACTCTGAGCTCCACCAGTTGGCGTAGTTGTCGAGCGCCTTGGTGAGGCCGACGCCGTCCGCGCTGCGTGCTGAGAAGTTGCCGGTGGCGCCCTCGACCGCATCGCACATGGCGTAGAAGGTGGAGTAGCCAGAGTACAGCTGGATGGACTGCCAGTATCCGAGAGGGCCGACGAGGGCACTGCGGGATCATTAGCTTCTTTCGACCTTCTCTGGAGGATTCAGAAGCCACCGTACCTCGCGAAGTCGTCCTTATGAGCGAGATCCTGCAGACCAAACTTCTCCTTGAGCGAGTAGATCTCGTCCTCGGTTCCGGAGGTCAAAACGCCGTCGATATGGTCGATCATGAGCTCAAAGTCGCGGCTGCAGTTCTGGGGCATGCCGTTCTGGATCGGGAGGAAGTAGCTCCAGTAATTGTATGTTGCCTCGACGGGCCCGCTGCTGGCGTGGTAGGCCCAGATGGTCCCGGGGGCGTACTTGGAGATGGCGGCGGCGAGGATTCCGGAGTACGATCCACCGGTGTAGATCCAAGGCTAGGGCCGAATGTCAGCATGCGATCCTCTCGCACTCGATGGCAGACCTACTGCCTGGGGAGCATTGCTGCTGTGGTTGGTGTCGAAGGGCAGGTCGACGGTGCGGGCCAGGTTGGTGAGGTCGAAGACGGCATTCGTCATGGTGTGCTGCTGGAGGTTCTTGGTGTCTTGGAGGGCGTACGGCAGAGAGGTGCCCCAGTTGCGGTCTGCTCCATGTCAGTCTGGTTCATGTCGCAGTCTGTGTGTCGAGGACTGGCGAGTCTTACGCTCAACCATCACGACGGCACCACCAACGGCCTTGGCGATGCTGCCCGTGAGTGCGCGGTCTGTCAGGTATCCACTGTAAGCCTCAGCAGCAACTTCGCCAGGCGTGAAGACGATGATCTATATGCTGTCAGTTAATTTGCCTCTTCAGCATACACATGAGCAGGTCTTACCGGCGAGCCAGGCCCCTTCCAGTAGGTGCTGTTGACCCAGTACCGCTGCTGGAAGGTTCCCAGTTCAGGAGCATCATGGTCGATGAGCTGCTCAAAGTACAGAGCGTCGCGCTTGACGAGCCCGCCCTCATCGTCCTCGACTCTGAACGGCGGCTGGATGGGCTGGAAGGCGAAATGGGCCTGAGCCGCCGTGAGGCAGCTGAGCAAGGCGAGAGAGATCTTCATGGTGACAGAGACACTACAAAGAACGAGTACACACTACGGGCACGCCTACTTTGCGACTCGATCAACACAAGGAACGAGGCATCGCGGGAACGGCGGCGGGGGAGCTGCCATCTTTAAGAGTCGCACAGCATCTGGGCAAACAACAGCAGACGGGACCCATCCATCATCCCGGCGAAATGAGTCCCGATATGCAAGAAACATGCATCTAGTCGCCATACATCGCAGCGCACGCGTCCCGTATTGCGACCCTCGGCAGGAACAAGCTTTCCAAGCTCTCGAGGCCCCGTTGGCGGGAAGAGGGGACGACCAGCCCGATGCGATCCCGGCCGCCCATCGCGCACGCACGGATTGTCGTGATTGTAACGTTGAGGAGGACAGAGACCGGGGGTTGGCCCCGGCCGGGCATAGAGACGGGGGTAGGTTCCTGATAGGCACTTGGGCGATGGGAACGGATGGCAACGTTGGACTCTTGGAGAGATTTGGTGTGTGATTTGCGTGGGCCGATAGGTTAGCTCGAAGCGGAAGGTGAGCATTCGACGCTGCGGTGTGGCCCCAGGTCGGGTGGACACGCGCCGGCAGTCCGGCAGGGACTTCTGTCTCCGGTCTGTGGTCCGACCTGCGCCAACGGGAAGGTGGATCGGATCGGCCATGTTGCTGGGAGGCTTTAGTGAGAGGGTGAGGGAGTTTGGGCTGGAACTTTTGTTTTGCGCTGTGAGCCCAAAGGAGTTGGTTGAAATAGTCAAGACGCAACAGGTTATTTGGCTAACGTAATTGATTCAGTTGTGTGGTTGAAGGGGGCAATTGGATTGCAGGACATGAGACTCAAGTTTTGCAAGTCTGTAAGGAAGGCTTATCGGATGCTTGGAGTCTTATCCCAGGTCATGCGCTCTGCTCAAGACGGTCTTCGAGGTGGCTCAAATCACGAGTCAACAGCTGCACCAAACCAAGTTGAGAGAGGAACGTGGCCTTGTGCCAGCGTGAAAAACTACTTTGAGAACCCTTGTGTATTCGAGGAAGTATCATGAAGCATAAGAGACCAACGCACTGAAGAGCTTCAGTGTAGCATTTCTTCCCTGGGAATACTCGACTCTTCAGACTCCCGTCGTGGTGGTGCTCATTTCCGGGGCATGTCTTCTAGGCGCGGGGAATGCCCAACTGGTGATGTGTCTACACAGGGTAGTGAGCAGCCAAGCAGAAGAGCCCCTAAGGGAGGTGATGCAACTTCTAAGACAACAACCAGGAAATTCTAGAAGCTCAGCACATATTTCATGAATTCCATTAGCTAAGCTTCAAGGTTGAATAGAGTGACGGGAGGCTGAACTTAATGGACTGCCCGGCCTGTGCACTGAAAGTCCAGTGAAGGCACCCCGGAACGGCCAAATTGACCAATCACGAGGCCCAAAACGTAAGCAGTCGCCCTGCAGCCTGACAATTGAGGCCGAAAGGGAACCGTCACGGGCAGCTCCACAGTTCAATCCAAAGCTCCGACGACAATTCGAGACCGATTGACCAACGACGACCGCACCATTCGCCCATCACAGAACCCCCAATTGCCGTCACAATGGCCGGAGACTTCGAACCCAGGGGTCCGTTTCCTCCGCTGCTATGCTACACACTCGCAGACATGCTGACCCTTCTCTGCAGAGACGCCCCGCGAGGAGATGCGGGACGCCAAACTCCCCCTCGCCTACCGCGACAGCTGCGCCCACCTCCTCATCCCTCTCAACCGCTGCCGTACCGACACCTTCTACCTGCCGTGGAAGTGCAATGTTCGTTTGCCCACGATATTCCGTCGCCGTCGTCCGCTGGCGCTGCCCGACTTGCCCGATAGACCGCACCGCACCGAACCTTCTGCTAACGTATGATTCCCCGCCGCTAGGACGAGCGCCACAGCTACGAGAAGTGCCAGTACGTCGAGTTCAAGAAGCGCGTCGCCAAGATGAACGAGCTCCGCGCGGAGAAGGGTACGAGAAGCAACTGAGGGGTCCGACAAAGACAGCCCGGGGCGGCCGCGTCTGTGTATATAACCTGTGATATTGGAGGGCCACGGCAAAAAGGTCGAAAATGGGGACTTGGACTTGCCGCGAAGGTCGTAGAACGAGGCCGAATTCACGTTATTGCGAATGACATTTGCGTCTTTTTCGATTTGGACAGACTGCGATGAAGAAAGATCCGGCATGATTACCACAATCGGGCATTACTTGCCTAGGAGCCGAAACGGTCAAAAGTTCGACACTTAGTGGCGTCACTAGGCGAACATGGGAATATCTCGTGGCTGAACTGCAGGCAACTTGAAAGGTGGCGGGACTGTTCTGTTCCAGTCCGTTGGAATCCAAGAAAGGGTCCAGGAAAGTTTCCATGTTACCGATCCACAAACAGCTGAGATCTGGCCGAGGACTTGCGACAAGACATTATATTTCATTAACGTTGAGTTGACAATGCTAAGTAGGTTCTATGCGTACAGCCAGTATCATGACAATGCTCCTCCTCAATTATGCGCCTTTATACGATGCAAATAGCCAAGCAACCGCTTCTTCAGCACAACGCCCACCACACTCGCCGTTTCTGGTTCAACAATAACCAAGTAGCTGAGGCCGAGCTTCCCGAACATTTCAAGGACATGCTCCATCGGCGCCTCGGCGCTCACTGTCAGTGGTGTCCGGTCAACCAAGTCCACCATGATCCCCGACCGCAGATCAATCTCCTCATTCTCCCCGCGGACTTGAAGTACAGCCTCCAGCTCCGCCTGAGGCAGGTACCCGAACAACAGCCCCGCCTCATTCACCAGCACGAGACCAGCATCCATCAGTCCCCTCGCCAGCAGCTTCTCCAGCTTGTCGGCCAGCACATCGCTACGCACACGATACTCCCTGCCCGTGCGCAGAGTGATCTCTTCCATCGTCTCAGGGGACGGGATCAGCTCCCGCGCTGTTGCTTCCCGGTGCTTGACGACCTCGTACGCCTGCTCGACCTCGAGGAATGGGCGTCCCAACAACCGCTGCGACAACTCGTACACCGACTCGGCAGAGATGGCGTCCGCAACCGACTTAGCAGTGAGGATGGCCAACATCGTGGCCGGGATGAACGTCACCTCGCCCGTCAGCTCGAACATGATGACGGCCAAACTCACCGTCATCCTGCATACGCCGGCGAGAAACGCGGCAGCCCCGACCATGGCGAATATGCCTGGGGACATACCCTCGACAAACTGCCCGACCAACCGCCCGAACAGCGCGCCGGCATTTAGCGCCGGGATGATGATCCCAGACGGCACTTTGCACCCAGAGGTGATGGTCGTCAGGATCAGTTTGACCAGTGTCCCGATCGCAAGCAAGAGTGTGTACCTCGTCCTGTCAGCCCTCTGCTCCTGCTCGCACACCCACTTGCCCTCGGGATCCTGGCAGTTGACCAATAGTTTCGAGAGAGCGACGTCGCCAGTGTCCCGAGTAAGTGGGTTAGGGAACTGCAGCAGTGCTGTAACCAGCACGACGCCGCAGAGCTCCAACACGGGGTGTTGCTTCACGATTTTGCATCTCCGGAAGGTCTTGGACCATACGTAGTTCGCTTTGCAAAACACTCCGCCAAATATGCCGCCGCACACTCCCAACAAGACGAAGACGAGATAGTGCACGGGTTCGTGGTCAACGCCGAAATTCGTCTCGAACAGCGCCAGCTTCCCGCCGCCCGTCGGGTTCAGCGCCTTGAGCGCGATGGCCGCGATCAGCGAGCACAGAAACGCTCGCCACAGCACACGACGAGGGAAATACGTGCTGATTTCCTAGTCGTCGGGAGTCAGCATCACTGCCCAATACCGCGTCGACAAAAACAAGCAGCATCATATCAAACATACCTCATAACTGAACAGCACACCACCAATCGGCGCGCCGAACGCGACAGACATGCCAGCCGAGCACGCCACGCTGAGCATCTCGCGCAGCCTGCGCGGGCTGTCCCGGTACTTGGGGAACCAGTTGGCCACGAGCCACCCGACGCACGTCGAGATGTGCACGAACGGGCCCTCCTTGCCCAGGCACATGCCCGTCGACACCGCGAAGGTCGCCCCGACGGCCTTGACGAGCAGCACCCGCAGGCTCAGGAAGCGCGGCATCGCGAAGCCCGAGACGATGCTCTTGATCTCGGGGATCCCGCTGCCGGCGGCCATGTACATCGTCTCCGTGCTGCCGCCCTCTCCCCCCTCCCGCGTTGCCGGCGTCGGGAGGGATGCTTTCGTCGTCATCGTCGCGTTGCCCGCGATGGCCCCGAAGAGCAGCGCGACGAGGACGTAGACGGCGTACGCGGCGCCAGATACACCACCACTGCCACCTGCGACCCAGGGCCTCCACGCCTCGCACACCCCCGACCTGGGGGCGTCTCTGCAACACCTCCCGCGATCGAGGAACACGTTGCCGCGGCAGTACCCATCCTTCCAGTCGGCCGTCGTCGCCATCGACACGTCGACGACGTACGCCACCAGGGCCGTCACCACCCCGATCAGCGCCGCGACGATCCAGCCCTCACTCCGGTCAAGACATCGGCGGAGGCGGCCCCGGATGCCCGGCAGGCGATCAAGGCGGCGCGCTCGCGAGGACGCTTCCGTGAGACCGCGCAGCCAGTCTATTGTCGCGTAGCTGGTGTACGGCAGGCGGTCGCCTTGGGAAGGTGACTGGTGGCCCAGGGCGTAGTCTGCCTTGGAGACGAGGGACTGCGTCGAGGGCGAGGAGGAGAGCGGCGGCGGCGGTTGCTGTGGCGGCCGGGTAGAGATTCTGCTCTGGGATGTCGTCGAGCGGAGGAGGGGGCTTGATTCGTCGGGCTCCGGGTCGTCTGGGGCCATTTCTAGAGGGTTCATGGTTGCGGTTGCATTTGTAAAGGGGGTGGTGGGAAGGGATTATCACACAACAGTCTGTCCTTGGATCTTGGCACGCATCTTTCAGAAACGAGGCTTGAACATGGTCAATATAAAAGGATGATCTATCTCTCTTGTGAGAAGCAGAATTGCAGAGCCCCACGCACACCCTAAAAGGAACCTCGCCTTCCCGCACCCCCGAATGAATTCCAGATTAGCGACCCGCGGAGACATGATACACGGTATGACGCGCGTGGGTGTGGTGTCGGGGCCAGGTTAAGGGCCGGCGCGGGAGGACCAAGAGGAGATAAAGTATCGGTCGGATCTCGTGGGCCACTCGGTCTGAGGACCGGCCGTTGGCATGGCGGGCTGGGTTGGTGGTGGTGGTGGTTGTGCAAAATGGGTACTGGAGAGCTCGGGGCGCCGCCCCTCCCCGCGTGCCTCCCGAGGTTTGTTGCTTTGGTGGTGGTGTGCTCTAGGAAGTGGCGGTATCATGCGCTTGTTTGCTTCGAATGTGGTGGTCCCGAGCCGTCTGGTGGTCCGGCGGCCCCAACCCTTCGACTGCCCGATGCGATGTGCCCTTTTTTCCTCCTCCCCCCAAGCGTGGTAAGCTTAGCGGTCGGTCCAGCAGTGGCCCCTTTTTTTTCCCAACCCTTCTCCCCACTGTCTCTTTACCTTATATGAGGTCTTTGCTTCATTGGGGCTCCGCGGAGTCGAAAAAATCACGGGTTGGGTTTTGGGGGAGAGATCTGGGGTGAGATAGTTGGGACGAAGAAGTTCGGAAGACGGAGGGGAAGCGGTGAAGGCCATATGGGGGTGATCGCTGGATCTGACCGCGCTAATGAGGCGAGTCATTTTTCTCATCATGGGATTTTGAAAAAAGGGTGATTTGAGTTGGATCAGGTGTTTGGAAATTCTGTTTTGATTCTCTTTTGATCTTTTGATTTTTGCGGTGTTTTTGCTGGTGGGTATGCCAGCTATGTGGGGGGGTATCTACACTAGATGTACAGAAGAAAATAATGCTATGCTATCCCGGGGAAAAGACGTGATACCAATCTTTTTGGGGGTCGAATGAGTGTGTGTTCAAGATCTTCCGTCGTTTGCCAAAAACAGGTTTCTGGATGCCGCTCCAGAAATAACGCCAGATATTATGAGAGAAACGCCGTCAGGGTGCCCAGCACTGACTAGACATGCTGCAACTCTTTTGCGAACAGGTTGTTGTTACAAAGTTTCCCGCGCTTTCGTCCCAGTCTATACATTTAATGAGTGACAATTGCTGTTTTTTTTTTTTCCGGTTTTCTTTTCTTCTTTTCGTTGATTGGGTTTTGGGGCCGTCCCCCTCAGCAGGTGACCTTGACCATCGGCTCCCACGGACGGGCGGTGTTCCAGAGGTAGGTGTCCGGGGGCAGCCCGTCGTCGGAGGCGAACATGTACTTCACGAAGACGGGGGCCACCTCGGAGGGCAGGGGCGGGAGGCAATCCCGCGCGTCGTCGACGTCCATCTCGTAGTCGTAGCCGCAGCCGTACCCCCCGACGACGAGCTCGTTCTCCTTGTCGTCAAAATACCCGCCGCCGCCGCTCGCGCGGCCGAAGCTGAGGTCGTCGAAGCTGAAGTCGATCCCGAAGCCGCGGAAGTCGAGGTCGAAGCTGAGCTCCTCGCGGGCGCTGATCTCGTCGAGCGTCAGGGTGGCGAGGCGGTCCATGAAGGCGTCGACGTTGCGCTCGTAGGCGTCCGGGTCGCTGAGCGGGCTCACGTCGTTGACGACGAGCTGCAGGCGGACGGTCTGGATGTCGATGACGATGCGGTCGACCATGGAGGGGAAGCCGTAGGATGTGCCGGCGGAGAGGAGCCAGGACTCGCGGGCGCGGTCGCCGTTGGAGGAGGCGTCGTACCAGACGGCGGTGCCCGTGGCGGAGGTGTCGCGGAGGATGAGGCGGCGCTCGGCGTCGAAGGTGAGGAGGCAGTGGCGCGGGGCGATGCCCGGGAGGGAGGGGAGGAGGATGTCGGCGGTGGGGTCGGTGCCAAGGACGAAGCCGGTGTGGTTCCTGGGCGGGTTGGCGAAGGAGAGCTCGAGGGCCGGACGGGGTTTAGAGGTGGCGGTGGTGGAAGTGGGTGAGGTGGTCTTGTTGAGGAGGAGGGGGTTGATTGTGGTGTCTTCTGGGTTGGGCGTTGGCAGGGGTTCGAAGGAGGAGGGGATGGCGGCGATGCGGCGGTTGGTGTTTTGGGACAGGCGGACGGCCTCGAGGGCGGGCTGGTTTGTCGATGTGGGCAGGAGCCAGGCGATTACGTTGTTGTGATCCATGGTGGGTGGTGTTGGTGTTGATGTTGTATGATGTGTACTGATGATGGTTTTTGAAGAACGATGAATTGAAGTTGGTGTCGGTGAAGTGAGAGTACAGATTTTGAGTCGAAGTGAACAACGAAAGTGTGTGTAAGAAGATATTAATGAGTGCGGATGAGAGCGAGGTGATGTGTAGAAGTACTACAACGTATATGGTTGTCTATTGTCGCTCGGAATAGACCTTTCAGGAATCCGTATCTCAGATCCCTTTGAATGAACGTTTGATTAAGTATTGTTGTATGAGTTTGTGTGGTTCTTACAGTCAAGATTGGAAAACGGAGGGGGGAAGGAAGGTTGTGAGACGGAAGGAAGTCACTTGATCTTCTTATACGAACCAGTACAGAGTTGACTGGGGGTTTGGACAGTTGGCGATGTTTTTGTGCGCCAGGTGCGTCTTGCAAGGGGAGGTGCGCAGTGCAGTGCGGCCTCCACTGGACGAAGGCAGCGTGTGCTGTTGTTGGCCACTCGAGCCGGAAAACAAGAAATCGACAACCACTCGGTTGACGGCTGCATGGTGGGACCTGAACCACCAAGGAGAATTTTTTTTTTGCTGGTGTCCTCTCTCATCCTCGTCTGTCAGCTGTGTCTGCAGTTGCGGGAAAAGGTGTAAACAAAGACGGTGCCTGATGATCTCCATACCGCCGGATGGGCATGAAACGGCAACGGCAGTAAGTGGTTGCAGGGCACCGAGAGCTGGTTGGTCTGGGTTGCCACGATGGCGTAGCGGCGCGGGAGCGCGTTGGCCAATGGATTGCGCGCCACTTGCGCGGGCTGTTGGCATGGCATCTTCGCAGACAGGCGCGGTGTGGTTGGTTCTGCAAGGGAAACGAAACGCGACGGGTTGGTGGTTGCATGGGAGTCTGGAGAGTGGGTAGGTCTCTTTTTTTCCTCCCCCTCTCCCTTTTGCGTGAGGTTGTGTGTGAGTCACTCAGTGACAGCGCATAGACGCGACGATGCGGGTTGACGGGTTGCAGTTGGTTGGGCTCGCGGCCGAACAGCGGTTGTCATGGATGCGAGGCCCGGGGTTGGGTGGAATCCATCACTTTGACGGGGGCCGCCGCTTGGCGGGCCTCAAGTTTTCTTTGTACGGATATGAATACCGTGTCAGCATCTTGTTCGCATTTTCAACACCTTGGTGCAGCGGTGGTTTGTGTGGACGGGAGAGGACGAAATAATGTTTCGGGAGCCCGGGATGGGGCGGCCAATTCGGGATGCAGGAACCCGCAGGAGAGGGGGGATCGGACGGGGCGTCATCATGGATGTTTCCGAATGGGCTTCCTAAGGACAGAATGAGTGTGCGGCATGTTTTGCGCATGAAGGAGGTGTTTGGTGGCCGTTCGTTTTGCTATGCTGCTGCTGCTGTTGCTGCTGTTGAGACTGGGAACAGGATTCGATGCTTGTGATGGTGTTGCGGAGGGGCGGACCGGCTGTTGGCTGTAGATGATTTGGGAAGAGGCGAGCCGAACGTGGAGAATCTTGAAAGATGCGGCCAATGAGAGGAGAGGTCTGTCGAGGAGATCCAGGACTCTCCGTCAGCATTAAAAATCAAGCGCGCGGTGTGTTTGCGATGTTTGATAAATGCTCCAGTAGGATAAACGAAGTGATTATGGATATAGATGATTGTTAGCCGCAAGTCGAGTGACATATTGATCAACTCGATCATGATCAAGTCGATAGAGTATCGCAGACTCGGGCACAATTGTGTGGATCACCACAAAAATGACTATACGCTGAGATTAGACCTTTTGAAGGCCACGGTGCTTATCGCTAAGGGTACCTCGCCATCAGTTTGAAACTCAATACACATCATCGTCATGTCTTTCAGACAATGGAACATGGCAAAAAGTGACCGACAATCGCAGAAAGCAGGTCCAACTTTTCTCGATTAGCCGATTCCAGGATGAGATGATGTAATCACCGAGCTCCACCCGAAGCGGCCGGCGTTCGCTCGCACAAAAAGTCAGCGAGGGGAAGCAGCCGACCCCGCTGAAGATACCCTTGAATCATTCCGACAAGAGCTCGAGACGCTGGGAAAGTCCGCCCCGCGCGCGCGGCGCTCTGGCTGGAACCTCGGCGAAAGACGGCCCCTCCAGCGTCTCCTCCAGCGTCCCCTCTGATGTGCCGCCTATTAAGTGGCTTCTCGGTGCTCACAGTGAGGTGCTCCTTGAAAAAGAACCTGGAACCCAGCGGACACTTGGCCCAAAGTGTGCAGCCGCCGCCGCCGGCACACAGATGTACCCGCGCTGTCATCATCTGGCTGCATGACTAATTGAACCGCACTTCACCACCTCGTCGTTCGGAGCGGAACCGGTCGCCGCGATTAAATGTGCATTACCCGACACTCCCAAGTCCAAGTGTCGCCTCCCGCGTTACTCTGTCCGTCTCCTGCAATATTTTGCTTTGCGACTCTGCTGTATTTCCAATTGGAAGTTGTTTTATTCTGCACATGAATACCCATTGGCATTGAATTGACCAGCATTCACCAACATCGCCTCTCCGCCCGCGCAATTAAACCCCCCATTCTCCCCCGCCATGCCCGACTTTGAAGCGAAGCCAGCGGCCGGCGATGCGCCCAAGGACTGGCGCGAGGAAACCACCCAGCTCCCGTCCTTCTACTCCCCTCGAACGAAGGCTGCCGACAGCACGACATCGGCAGCTGCGTCCTCCAGCCATGAGGTGGCCGACGACCTGAACCTGTCCGACCCCGCCGCCCCCGCGCGAGCCGAAGACGATGCCGCCTCAACAACCGCCAACACCGCCCCGCCGCCGCCCTCCCTCCTCTCGCCCGCCTTCACGCCCCCCGCGACACCCGGCACAGCAACACCTCTCACCGGCGCCGAGGCTCCCCGCGGCGTGCCCGTCGACAGCTCGATCCCCTCGGGCGGCGCAGGGACCAAACGGCCCCGCCTCCTCGAGACCCTGCCCGAGGTGCAGTGCATCGTACGAGCGCGCATCCCCACCGTCACCGGCACCGAGATGTTCCTGCACCTGTACACGAACAACGTAGACAACAAGGAGCACCTGGCCATCGTCTTCGGCCCGCACATCCGCAGCAAGTCGCTCGACGAGCCCCGCCCCGGCGAGACCGAGATGGACCGCATGGTGCGCGGCGCCTACACGGGCCGCCTGTTCCCCGGCCGGACGACCAGCGGCATGGCCGGCGGCGTGGCCACCCCCGTCGGCGAGGAGCCGCCCTTCGACCAGCAGCAGCAGCAGCGCGGCCCGGCGCTGGTGCGCATTCACTCCGAGTGCTACACCGGCGAGACGGCGTGGTCCGCGCGCTGCGACTGCGGCGAGCAGCTCGACGAGGCGGCGCGGCTGATGAGCCTGCCCGGCAACACGAACGGCGGCATCATCATCTACCTGCGCCAGGAGGGCCGCGGCATCGGCCTCGGCGAGAAGCTGAAGGCGTACAACCTGCAGGACCTGGGCTCCGACACCGTCGAGGCGAACCTGCTCCTGCGCCACCCGGCCGACGCGCGGAGCTACGGGCTCGCGACGGCGATGCTGCTGGACCTGGGGCAGCACGAGGTGCGGCTGCTGACGAACAACCCGGACAAGATCCGCGCGGTGGAGGGCCCGAACCGCGAGGTCAGGGTGACGGAGCGCGTGGCGATGGTGCCGCTGTCGTGGAAGGGGCGGGGAGGGTTCAGGAGCCAGGAGGTTGAGGGGTACCTCAAGACGAAGGTAAGGCTTGGTCGTTGGCTGTCGGGCAACTTGGTCGCTAACAAAGACGCAGATTGAGAAGATGGGGCATATGCTTGATATGGGCGGCATGCCTTCATAGGTTACACGGCCGGGAAGCGGCTTCGAAGTTGGAGGCATGTCGTAGGACAAAGAGAGAGAGGACAGCAGGGAGGGTTTTGGTTACAAGCATAGACGGCGTTCGGATTGACACGAATACCTGGGAATGGCGCATTGGCATATTTGTCACCGGGAATCTCTGACACACCTGTCATTGTTCACAGTATCTACTGACGGTCCCTGGACTCATATTGGATGGCAATTTCATGGAAAATTACTGAGATGGATGTCGTCGGGACGGTTGCACAACCTGCAGGCAGCAGTGGCAGCATGCAGGGGACGAGGGATTGTGCTGCTGAGTGAAAGATGTTGAATTCGGTTTGTGGCTCATGAGGCCAAAAATATATCGGTCGTTTGTTGCTCATGCTCACATTCCGAGCCCAGGAATGAGAAAATAAATGCAGACACTGCAAATTAAGCAATTCATTATTGCTAAATTCTTGATCATAGAATCTCTCACGATACAGGAATCGTCATGAGGTGTGTCTGATTTAATTAAGCTGGGAGGTATCTTGAGCTCTCTAGGTCCTCAAGGTACAAGCTAATGACGGGAAGTAAGGTAGCGGTCCCTGGGATTGATCGGCCCCACTTTCCAGATTTTGCGTCAGTCGCGCTTGGAGCTTTCACCTTCCCCCACGCGCGTCTCGCTCCCTTGCCTTAAGCACTTTATCCGCCGTCTCTCTACTGTTTCCTCTCCTGCTTTCCCCGGTCAAACGATTTCTACTCTGCGAAATTGACTCGTCTCTAGCGAAAAGTTTTGTTTTTCTTTCGACAAGAAACCCCGACGACTACATGTATTGACCGCGCCAACCAACGGCACATCAATCTCGGCAGAGATGGAGAAAGACTTGCGGCTGCGGCTCGTGGTGCGGCGCCACGGCGTGCCTGACGTCAAGCTCCTCTGGAATGCGACCGCCAATGAGGATCTGACTATCTCGAAACTTGTCGCAGATGTCAACGAGGTGATTCCCCTCGAAAGCGGCGAATGGGGTCTCGAGGACTACGCCGTGGAGCTTAAGGATGCCTCCGGCGATGGCTTCGAGTGCGTCCACTACCACCTCGTCTCCAAAGTGCTCAAGGAAGATGACCAAGTCCTGTAAGTGAACCCAATTTTCCACCTGCGCGCATCTCTGAGTGCGAGGCTAACTTGACTCTAGCATCCGACCTCTCCTTACCGACGATCTCAAGAGGCGAAAGCTTAGCGGCAGGCACCAGATATCATCCGATGGCAGACACCTGGTGGACGGCCTCGCCTACGGACGCTCATGGCTCAAGGCCCCCCGCGATCGACCAACCGTGGCCCTCCCGCCCAGAAAGAAGGCTCGCATCAACTACAGTAGTGAAGACGAATACGATTCTCCGTCGGAAACCAGCAATGATACGGAGCTTCCCATGATCGAGTACGATTCGACTAGAGCCCAACAGGACCCTTCGAGCGTCAAACTTCGCGCCCGCTTTTACGACGCCGAATCAGAAGGGGATGAAGAAGGGGACGACGAATTCGAGCCGGGCGCAGATGGCGACGACGATGAGGACATGGACAGTGGGGACGACGATATTCGAGAGGAACTACGGCTCATTAGCGAGGACAACGCCGCCGTCAGAGAGGGTGACCTTCTCGAGGAGTTGCGCAGCATTCGGGGCAAGAGGGCATCGAGTGGATCGCGAGACACCTTACATTCGACACCACCCCGTCGCGCATCCCCTGTGGCATCGGCCAACAACGCTTTGGTCAGGTCTGCAACCAGGACATCCACAGGCATGGACTTCATCGACAAGATCATAGCTTTGAAAGCTGCGTTTCCCACTGCACCCGTCTCCATCGTCGAGCCAACGTTGCTCAGGTGTGACTCAGACCCGGAGAGAGCATACCGCAAGCTTTCCAAGAAATTCAGTGCCCATCTTGGCCTTCGCCAAATGCTGGAACGACAAGAGAGAAGCTTGTCCAGCAGCCCCATCCGGCACAGCGATCGTAATGAGGGCCGTGAACTGGTGCTGAGGGACACGACCTCCTCTGAGGAGGACTCAGATGGCGCAGCGAACGACCATGAGGAACGCTTAAGCAACGAGCTGAGCGGCGACAGCGATGAGGCGTCGGAGACCCTCAATCACAACGCTGATCCTGATTTAAGGGACGGGAAGGACGAGCTGTCCTCCGAATCTGACTCTGACTCAAGCTCTGATTCGAATGCAGTAGCATCAGACTCTGATTCCGATCAAGAGATGGATGACCTAGACAAGAGCTCAGAAGACGGCTCGGACAAAAGCTCAGAAGATTCTTCCTCTGATGACTCTAGCGAATCTGGAGACGAAGCACCCGTGCCTGATGACAATTCGGAGGCTGCCAACCAGGACATGTCTGAAGAAGAACCTGGCTCAGACTCCAACAGTGACGGTTCAGGGGCTATTGCGGACAGGCGATCCTCTGAAGATGCGCCTGCCGACGCGAATACGGTCTCATCATCGGAATCGGAATCAGACTCTTCGTCAGACTCGCCATCCGATTCCTCAGAGTCCGACGAGGAAAGCAGCAGCGACGATTCCAGCTCAGACTCGGACTCTGACTCTGGGCCCGAAGAAATACCTGCCACAACTTTGAGCAAACAATACCAAGCTTTACAGCCCGTCGCCTCTCCAGAACCAGCCAAGGCGACTTCCGCGGCAGCCACAGCTCTCCACACGCCAACTGTCCCTCCTGGTCAAGGCCTGACTAAAACTCAGAAGAGAAATGCGAGGCGCAAACTTGCCAAGCAGTCCGCAGCGAAGGGTAGTTCAGCATCAGGACAGATCAGCAGGGAGCCCTCCCAGATGACAGTCTCTGACACTCCGGACGATATCGCAGCTCTTTTGGCAAGGAAGAAGGCGTTGCTTGAGGCTTTCGTGTCAGATGCGCCCGAGGAGTCTCAGAGCCAGGAGAAGTCACCCGAGATCCCAGACTCCGCTCCTCAAGACTCCGCGCAAGGTGAGCCCGCCGAGGCTTCCCAAAGCCCCTCTACTCACGAGGAAGCTGCCAAGCGTCGCATGAAGCCCAACGTGGGCGCTGCGAGGCGGATGCTGATGGGGTCCTTGGGTCTAAAGAACCCAAAGACCAAAGCCGACGAGGACAAGATCAGACAAGACCTGATGAAAGGCGTGCGACCACACACCAATGCACGTCTGACGGAAGCATCGCAGTCTGGCGAATCGGCCCAGACTCAAGAATCGGTAGAGGAAGATCCCGAAGCCTGGCGCGAGAAAATCGCTTACCGAGCCGTAGAATGCTGCCACGAGGGAGTCGAGCTCTCGGAACCGCCATTTCCTTTTGTCCAGCGGTGGGACCCCCAACAGCAAGTGGAGGAATGGTTTGGTTCGAAGAATAAGCGCGGGGGCAAACGTAAGCGCGTACAGCGCAATCAAGCTCAATTTTATGACGACGGGGACTCCTCCCAGTCGTCGAAGAAGCGTCGGGTAGCTGGCGATGACAGCATGATGACCTTCTCAGAAGGGGTTGAGGAAGGAGATACTACACTCAACTACGACGACCCGGTCGAGGAACCGGCCGCGCCAAAGCCTCGGCCTGAGGAGAGCCAGATGACGGATGTCGAAGATCTACCCTCATTGCCGGACGACCTAACCAGCCTTCCGGAGCTTCGGCCAGGTGCGGCCAAGGCGGGCATGGTCATCACGTGGAAGCAATGGGTTTTGTCGACCCAAACCAACTGGCAACCCGAAGTCGTTAACGTTACTGGTATATTGGTCAGAGTTTTTGACGAGGATGCTACCGACTTCGAGTTCTTGCTTGCCCGACGGGATCGGGATCATGATCGAAAGGAGAAGGTCTACGATGAAAACACCGGGCAACGGGTATATGATCGTTTTGAGGCCCCAGACGACGATGAGGAGGACGACGAATCAGCCTTCGACGACGGGTACCGCAAGATCACATTTGCGGAGCTGATTGAGCCGAAGATTCTTCAAGACCCTTTGAACGACAAGCAGAGGCCAGTCGTCAACGAAGAGTCGAGTGGTCCCACTGACAGCGTGGTTCACGAGACCATTTACGACGACCAGAGTCAGCCTTCTCAGTTCCCTGGAAAGAACGCCAGCCCGCCCGAAGCGGATGAAGATGGAAGTCAGTCACAAATCGATGCAGAGGATGGTCAAGCCAAGGCTAATACGGATGATGGACAGTCTCAGATCGCTGCTGAGCATGATGAAATGATCGTCGACACTTCGGAACAGGATCAGTCGACATCAAACCCTGACCCAACAGTTGACAATGCACAACCAGCAGGCGCTATTGAAGACGAAGCAGGTGAAGATGACGTAGCGACACCCAAAGCGAGTGCACAAGCGAAAGGCAAGAATGTCATTGCCGAAACGGAGGAATCTCAGGAGTCAGGAACCAGCCAAGCCCCCACTGCATTCTTAATCTCTTCTGATCGTCGCCATGAAATCAGTCTGATGATTGAAGAAGCTGGTTTCCGCAAGGACCTATCGCCATCTGTGTTGCAACGCAAAACAAGCAGTCCCTCTCGCCAACTCCTGGAGATGTCCGAAGCAGCCAACAGCCGCCCGTCCGAAGCTCCTGTATCCGAAGCGAGCGCTGCAAAGGATACTACGCCGGTTCCTCCTCAGAGCGATTCCATCCCACCACCATCCTCTGCGGCTAGTGTGCGCAGCGGGCGACAGCCAGACCTTGACTTCAGTTTCAATACAGGGGGCGACGAGGTCCCAATGAACGACACTGGTGACGGTTCGCCAATCTTGGGAGCCTCTACACCGAAGGCGAATGCCCAGACGCCCCCTCAGCAGAAGAAGTCGCCTGTTGAGCCAGGAACAGCAGAATCCTTCCCGTCATTGGAAGACATCTTTATCATTGCCACACAACCAAGTACGCAGCACACGGAAAGCCCTTCCAAGTCAGAAGTTTTCTCGGACATTAAATCCCGCAAGTCAATTGTGAAGCATGACACAGACTACGAGGCTGCCATGCGACGCATTGATGAAGAAGCGAGCGAGGACGACGAAGAAGAAGAGGAGGATGAGTCGCCGCAGGCATTTAGGAGCACCCGCAAGCAGCTCTTCCCCAACTCAAGTCAGCCAGCTCCGTCCAGATCGCCTGAGTTGCCCGACATGAGACCGATGCCCAAGACAGCACCGTCATCTTTCAGCGAGTCCCAAGATGTCAAGCCCATCCTGCGGACTCGGAAGCGCAAGAGCTCTCCATTCGTCATTCCGGATGGCTCCCAGGTCATCGCGTTATCATCCTCGCCTCCCCCTGAGGAGGATTATGCGGAAGATGAGATTGATGATGACTACCAGGAGAAGAGCAGCAGCCTACCGCATGGATCTGGCTGGGTGAAGAAGAACAAGCCGTCACGAGCAAAGAGCGTGCCGGCGGCGAGAACAACAGCCATGGAAGCAGGTGGAAGGAGGTCGATTCCGCCCAGCTCCATGCCGGCTAGATCGAACACCAAGTCTCGAGGGCAACGCAAGTCTTTGACGAGGTTCTAGAGGAAATTGAGGATGGCTCGGGGCGGTTGAGACTGGGTCTGGGTTGGGCGTTTCTGGATAGTCTGATTGTATGTATTAATACTTTGCATTGGCTCCACAGATGATGAGAGCATCAATACCCGTGCCCGACGAGGTACTTCTTTAGTAGCAACAAGTTAAATGCTGATATTGGTCAAGAAACTCACAACTCCTGCCGTGATATGTAGCTTACTCGAGCCGTACTTCGATTTGTTCAGCTTTCCCTGACGGACCACTCCGGTCTGTCAGCTCTACTCATCATCTTTGATCCAGTATATACTCGGAATGTAACGTTCATTCTTGGTACGTGCGGCTGGCTAGCCTCCTAGGTACATTGCCAAGAAAACAGCTTTCAACCTTCCCGCAATATGATAATTAACACAGAAAACGCAGATCTTTCTATCCTAGTCTCGACTTCTAGGACGCTGATAATAGGCTGTGGTCTGATTTGAAAAGTTTTGTCGTATTTAAAGATATCGCAGCGTCATGAGCAAGCTGTCTCTCCTTCATTCACACAAGTGATGATGTGGATGAGCCTCATCGAGATCCCACCACAGGATAGGGGATCGATTCATGCAGTTTGGGTTCTTCCTTCCCCGCGTTACCTTAGTCATGTTGATTGAAGTTAGTAGGATGGCTTAGCTTCATCGAAACTTCATCGCTGTTCTACGAGCGCCGAGCGCGAGCCAATCAGGACTCGGGATTCGAGGATTGGGGAAAGCTGCAGCACTTACCCCGGCAGCAGCCGTGCTGCCTTTGTCTCCAAAAGAACAGACAGTCCGGGGTTTGCAGGCAATCTCCCTCGATTGGAAAGCAGCTCACGAAGCAGCCGCCGCTGCCGCGGAGTGTTTCATCCAGAAACTCAAACAGACCACACGTCGTGAGAGGCATGGCACGACTAGGAATGCGGTCTTCTTTCAAGGTGGGGCGAAGGTGAGGCTCAAAAGCAACAGTGACAGCTCACCACAGCTCTCGGTGAGCTTCGGTGTGCTCCGCATCATGTGATTTTCGCCACCGGGGAGGCCCAAGCTCGTGTGACGAAAAGCGGGCGTAGTGGGATCGTCAAGCCAATGGGATGGTGCCGTCGCTGCGGACAAAGCCAATTGCCGCCTGTTCCCACTGGCTGGAAAAAGCCGGCGACACTCTGGACCGTCTGTGGCCGCTCGCTGGAGGGAGGGGGGGGCGGCACCGTCGAGTTGGGGTCCCTGCGCCAATTGGCGGGCAGGCGCTGACCAAAAAGAAAGTCGCAAGCACGGCACGGAAGCTTCTTCCCCAAAATCAATCGACCTATCGTTCGATGTACGCACGGGTGTCGTTGCACTCTACATCATTCCAGCGCCGCACTCCTCCCCTCCGCCCATCTCCCCATCTTCCGCCTTCTCCTCATCATTAACACGCGCCCTCCCCCTCATCTCGTCGAGTGCGGCCATCGTCCTTTTCTCTCCTCCCTCCTCTCTTCTCAGTTGTATCCCCAGCCCTCACCCGCGAGCGCAACTTGCAGTGAGCAAACCCCGAAACCGATAAATACCGACGATTCGGTGGCCGAGCTTCCGCGGCGGATATAGCTTCATTTTTAGCACTCTTGAGACACCTCCAAAATTTGCATTGG
Organism: Colletotrichum theobromicola; assembly: GCA_014705045.1. NCBI lineage: Eukaryota > Fungi > Ascomycota > Sordariomycetes > Glomerellales > Glomerellaceae > Colletotrichum > Colletotrichum theobromicola. The sequence continues at coordinate 82,060 of JABGLZ010000783.1, read as the reverse complement.
GTCGCCCGCGCAAGGCCCTCGATGTCAACGCCCCTTGCGTCCCGACAACCGTGAGCGCTTTCTCGCACGCAAAAAGATTGAATCCAACAGTCCAGTACGCACTCGACGCCAATAACACCAAAAAACCGTACTTCGAATTCAAATACCCGCCGCAGACAAGATGGTCCTCACCCACTCGACGAACCATACCTACTCCCACCCTTTCCCGACCGTCACGCTCGCCTACTTCCTCCGATACTCGTCCCCCAAGCTCAATCCCTTCTCCACCCATGTTCTCAGCACCGATACCATCGACAGCCGCCTCGATCCGGCCACGGGCAGGCTGCACACGACACGCATCCACCTGAAGAAGTCGCGCATGCCCGCACCCGTTTTCAAGCTCCTCCCGGCTTCCATCACCGGCGGCAGCTCCGCTGAAAAAGCGAGCTATGTCCTCGAGACATCTGTCGTTGATGTCCGTGAGGGCTGGATGCGCACGGAGAGTCGCAACCTCAACTTCATGAACGTCCTCTCTGTCATTGAGAAGCAAGACTTCCGCCTTCCCGCCGACGCCCCCGCTGATGCGGCCACCGATGTCACGACGACCGTCGTCTACAGATCTCGTCTTGGCGAAAGGCTACGTGGGGGTAAGAAGGATATGGCACAGGCCAATGCCATCCCGGAGCAACCGGAGCAGAAGGAGGGTCGTTGGATGCCTGGCTGGATGAGCGGCATTGGCGCGCGGGGCATCCAACGCAGCATCGAGAATCTGGCTTCCAGCAAGACGCAGGACCAGATGGGCAAGAGCCGTGAGGGCATGCGCGTTGTTCTCGAGAGGCTCAGGAAGAACGGCGTCGTAGGCGTGCTTGAGATGATGAGACGAGAACGCCAGTTGGCTTGAGGATTCTCATCTCACAGACTTGGAGCGTGTGACCCGGACTGGCGGGAGAGAGCACACATTGTACACCATGGATGAAGCCTGAGCTTTTCACGGCTGGATAGTCCGCGAGTCCGCTCCTCGTTCCTGTACCTTCCCCCCTTGTTGTACATTATTCTATGACCATAGCGCGGCGTCTTCATGGCTGATTTGGCGGTTGGAGAGAGGATCTCTCAGGCAAAAAAGGATCACGACGGACAACAACAAAATTTTTGGGCTCCTCTGTCATGCCGAACGCTGTATGACATCCCCTCTCTTGTATCTGACACTGATGTAGTCACAAAAATGTAAAATTCTCAATCTTCACAAACTGGTCCAAGCATCGTTCGATAGTGGTCTCATTGCAAACGTGGTGTAACGCCAGATAGCGCCATGTCTCGCACCCATCGGTTTAATCGCATCGAACACTTTATTAGACGACCTCCATCGGCTGTCCGACACTGCATGTTGACCTGTGGGGTCTGCGACAGACACGACCGGCTCTCATCCAGACTGGACATCTCGGACCCTGACGAGACATCAATCAGGCATGTTTCGCCGTCGCAGCCGCACAGCCATGGTCCCTTTAAGCATACTGTCCCAGGCCTTGGCGATCTGCAGAGAGCACGTTTGGGGTTTGGACGAATTTTGTGCGAGTGACAACGCAGCAGAGAAATTCGCCGCTGGGATGTCCCATGATCGTCTGCCCCGCGGTTGATGTTTGTCCCCGCTGCAAGTATTTGATACTTGCGTGAGAGAGGTGTCGAATCG
>JABGLZ010000783.1:52418-80311 GCA_014705045.1 Colletotrichum theobromicola | reverse complement strand
CGTCAAATCTTGTGTGAATATTCTCAGAGGTGTTCGCTTTTGGGGGGGGGGTCATGTCTAGATCGTCTACAGTATAATACAATCCTGTACAGCAGGCGCACGCATCATCACTTGTGCGCCTTCTTCTCCGCCACCACAGCGGCAGCCTCCTCCTCCGCCATCATGGCCTCGATGTCCTGCGACACCATCCACTCCCGCACGCCGTCAAACACCTTGTCCAGCGTCTCCCCGCCGGCCACGACGTCCGGCAGGTCGTGCACGTCGATGCCCGCGCGGTGGTCCGTCACGCGGTCCTGCTGGTAGTTGTACGTCCGGATCTTGTCCCCCCTCGTGATCCTGTTCTTGGCCAGCACCGAGTTGCGCAGCCGCGCCGCCGCCTCCTCGCGCGCCTCGCGCCGTTGCAGCGCGACCCGCGACCGCAGCAGCTTCCACGCGTCCTCGCGGTTGCGCTGCTGCGACCGCGAGTCCTGCATGCTCACCACCGTCCCGCTCGGCGCGTGCGTCATCCGGATCGCCGACTCCGTCTTGTTCACGTGCTGCCCGCCCGCGCCGCGCGCGCGCATCGTCTCGACCCTGACCTCCTGCGGGTCGATGTAGAAGTCCGACTCCGGGTTGTTGAAGTCCTCCTCCGCGCCGCCGCCGCCGCCGTTCTCCGGGAAGGAGGGGAGCACCCAGACGGCGACGGCGCTCGTGTGCGTGCGGCCCTTGCTCTCCGTCGCCGGGACGCGCTGCACGCGGTGCATGCCCGCCTCGCCGCGGAAGACGTCGTACGCGCCCGGGTCCTGGACCTCGATGATGGCCTCCTGCAGCGGCTGCTCGCCCGCCGCGCTGGAGGTGTCGCCGGCGGCCTCGGCCATCTCGTACTTGATCACCTGCGCGCGGTAGCCCTTGCGCGCGCAGAACTGGCGGTACATCTTGAAGAGGGTGTCGGCGAAGAAGCGGCCCTCGAGGCCGCCGGGGCCCGGCCGCATTTCCAGCAGGCAGGGCATGTGGGCGAAGGGGTCGCGGGGCGTGAGGCTGGCGGAGAGCTTGCGCGAGAGGGCGGCGAGGTGGCCGGTGGTGCTGGCGAGCTCGTCGCGGGCCATGTCGCGGAGCTCGCCGTCCTTGGAGGAGAGCATGCCGGTGAGCTCGGCGATGGAGGCCTGGGCGGTTTCCCATTCGCGCAGGGCGGTGACGACGCTGGAGAGCTCGCCGATGCGGCGGGCCGTCTTGGAGTCGTATTCGGTCTCGAGGATCGCGGAGAGGTCGGCGTGTTCCTTTGCGAGGGTGCGCGCGCGTTGGAGGAGGGCCGGGGGGAGGGTTGTCTGGGTTTCTGGAGGGGGGGTGTTAGTTTGGCGATGGTGGCACTTGTGGAGGAGGGGCATTGGGAGCTTGCCTGTGCTAGCACGGCGGATGAATTGGGTGGTCCTGGGTTTCAGGAACGAGCCCAGACACCGGCGGCAGACCCATGGTGCCGCGAGCATACTCGTTGCGCCGGGTTTGGTGAAGGTGGGTGGAATTGAGAGAGTAGGAAAAATAAAATAAAAGCTGGGTGAGGCTACTGAAATTGTTTAAGCTGATCTACAGAAGCTCGGGCAGGTCCAAAAGTTTAGTTTGGCGCTGACCGTTGCGAGGGGTCCAATTGGCGCCGGGGATGGCTTATGTAATAAGCATTTTCAGAGTGTCTACCCAGTAAGTCATTGGCAAGTATTCACCTCATTTACACCAAATAGTGGACAATTTTCTTCAATACTATTTTCACATCAATGAGAGTCCGCTCTCATGCTTGCAAGAGAACATCTCATATAACTGTCAATTGGACTCACATTGCTGTATCTGCCGGGGGGCCACGCCGCCCTGCCTCCACACATACATGCTTCCTCCCCGTGGGGAAATGTCATGCATGCTAACGAAGGCAGTCATACTGTCAGATGTCATCTATCCATCACTTTTATTCAAGCATCAATTTCAACCGTCGCCAGCCATCCGCCCACACGGTCTTTGACGGAATTCTCCCCTCTTAGGGGAGGTGAAGGAATCTTCTTCAAGTCTTTCTTGGTGACTGGCTGACCCTCAAAAATGCCCCGCTTGTGCAGCCAAATCTCCTTACTCCTCAACCCATCGTTCATTCCGTACATCAGGGTGAAGAATCGCTGGTCCTTCAGTATCTTCTGAACGGCCGCGAGTCCCTCGTCTCCCAGTTTCGCTCCAAAATTCCACTTGATATGCGCCAGGGCATCTTCTCTCATGAGCTTCTGCCAACTCATCCCCTTTTCCCTCTCCAGCCGTTCCGTGCGCTCCTCCTTGGTCTCGCCCGGCCGGAGCGCTCTATTCCGCAGAGGCTGGCGGTACCAGGAGTCGCCCTTCGATCCCTCCACGGCCCGGATCGGGCGTTCGGGAGTGGTGCTTCGCTCCTCCGGACCCCGGAGCTTGGCGCGCTTCTTGACCTCTTCGTCGGAGGAGTCGAAGTCGTCCGGCCGCGCCCGGCGCCGGCCCCGCTCTTTCAAAGGCGCGAGTATCTCGTCGTCCCGCTTGAGGCCGGCATCGATCTCATCGCTCCTCCAGCGTTTCTCTTCCCACGTGAGGCGTCTCTTTCGCTTGTTTCCGGCACCTGTGCCTTTCTTCGATTTCCCGGCTCTGCGTCTCGCGTATTCGGCCTCGGTGTCGGAGGACGCGGTGGACGCGTCGCTGCCGGAGTGTGTCTCGGATGACGAGAAGTTGACCACTTCCACGAGGCGTTTAGCATCCATCTGAGGGAAGCTGAGCGGGAATCCGTTTGCCCTCGCCATGATAATTGATGTCGCCTGGTGGGGCAGGAACTGAGGTTATTCACGGCGGCTCCAGGGGGAAAGAAGAAGAAAAGTTCGTGGTATCTCATTTAATTAAAACGGAGGTTTCATTCTGTCTTATGTAACACAGCACACGCATCCACCCAATTCTCTCCATGCGTTAATTTTCCCTCCATTCGCAACCTCGTTGTACGCAGACAACGATGAATCAAGTTGAACGTCTCCGGATATCAGCCTGTCGGTCGCCTGCCAATTTTGTGTTCGCCAGCCATACATTCACACGATCATTTAGCGTCTCTCGATCGAAGGGGATCGAAAGCCTCTTCACCTCCTTTTCAGTCAGCTGGATACTTATGGCACCAAAACCCCGAAGCATCATCAGCTTCAACTCCATGTTCATCCCAACCATCACGTTCGCGAGATTCGCGCAGCTTTCGAATTCCGCCCTCATGGTTTGCAAGCCGTCTGGTAGGAGTAACTCCTTGAAGTTCCGCTCGATGTGATCCAGGCTGTACCCGATCACATGCTCCCGGGGGAATTCCGCCTGTAGCAAGACCTCCACGAAGTCCAGTATCGCGAGGGTGATGAAATGCACCTTCCCCATTCTCTCTTCGTGTTTCTCAGCATAATTTGTGGGCTTCGCCAGTGTGCGCAGCCATGCAGGCCGTTCGATCGGAACCCTCTCGTTCAAATCCGGAGTCCCTCTTCTGACTCGCTTCGCGGGGCGTTCGTCCTCGCCGTCGGCTGATGTCGACCGTCGTCTTTTGTGTGCTGTGTTTTTCTCATACTCATCAATGACTTTCTTGAACCAGTTGAGACCTAGTTCAGTCGCAGTCGACAGCTCGCCGATGGCGATGGCATCCGTGATCGTTCGGGAGGTCTTCTTGTCAAGCTTGGCGCGCGGCCCGCTGTATGTTTCAATACTATTGCTTCGGTGAACGGCATCGTCGAGTGCTCGATCATCAGAGTCCTCGTAATTCTCCTCGTCGAAAAAATCATCTTCCTCGTCGGACGACCAGTCCATGATCTCGTCGGTGATGCACATCGCGACTGGAGTCACGACGTCCTTTGAGACATCCAATATGTCCTGCTGCCAGCAATCAATCAATGACATTGTGGCACACAAAACTTTTTGAGCAACTTGATGGTTGAGCAATGGAAATTGATGAATCTCCTCTTGACAGAGATGGAAGAAAGGTTTCGCGGACGCCAGCCGCTGTAGTCCGTTGGACGGCTTTATATACTTCTTTCTTCTCGCTGACTAAAACTTGGATGAAGCCGGAAAACTGGCGTTCTTGATTCTATTAGAGAACGGGGCAGATCACACACATTCTGGTGTTCTCTGTTCTCTAGCGGGTGAGGCGCTGCTTTTGCACCAGCCTCAAAAGCCACCTCGTGAGGGGAAGTCATCTCTTCTCCATACTTGACTTTTGTTTATTCGTATCAACGAGATACAGAAGCTGTTGTCCTCTTTTTTGTTGCCCGCGTGCTCGTGTCTTTTTTATGACCCGACTTCGTCTTCGTAAACGCCTCGTCCAAGTGATCCTCCGGGTGCTCCACGGCACCTTTCTTCCAGAGCCACCAGCGCTTCATGTTGTGCGGCAAGAACTGGTACACTCCAGCTTGTGCCGGCTCTGATTCCAACATATTCATGAACTTGCGGTATATGCCAGGCTTGGTCGAGTCGTAAAATGTTCTCCAAATGTGGTCCAACGTCAGCTTAACGAGGCGTTGGGTGGGTGTTAAAGCCATGGTCGCCTTAGGGTGCCCCTCGAGGAAGGCGCGCAGGTTGCGGTCAATTCTCCGTGCTTCCCGGCGAGCCTCTCTCTTGGTTTGCCGTGTCAAGAGCCATCCGGGACGTTTGACAGCCCTGTCTTTGGTGAGGTCCGGCGTAGTCTGCCGCTTGGTCCGATCCGCGACGCGTCCACCATCGTCGGACGCGGCACGCTTCTCACGCGCCAGAACCCGTCCCTGGATGGACCTTTCGTACCTAGCGAAACTTTGACGAGCGACGACAAGGCCGGCTTGGACTGTGGCAGCGAATCGTTCGTCGTCTACTGTGATTGGATGGTCAGAGTCGGTTCCATCGTCATCGTCTAGCTCAGGCTCAGACTCAGGCTCATCGTCTTCCTCGACGTTCTGCGTGGACATGACTGCGGCAAGTACGGCTATATCATATAGCTGTTCATCACTCAATCCGCCCTCGTCGGGACCGTCCGCCATGATCCTTTCGAATTCATTGAGGAAAAATTGTGCATCCATTACGAGTGAGTCCGCGAATTAAGTCCTGATGAGGGTAGGCAAAATTGTGTTGTTGTTACGGGCGCGACATGAAAGGCTGTGCGTGCTATTTAGGGGTCAGGTCGCAGGACCATGATATTTCCTCCAGGGGCTATCCATGTAAGCCTGGTACTTTGAGAGGTGCCTCTAAATGCAAGCCTAAGCACCTCCGACTTACACCTCAAAAGCAACAGCCTGGATTTTACATCCGGGGTCCCTCTTTATCAGTCATGATGATGGTCGGCGGTCTCAATTCTGCATGGTTTCCTCGCTCATTTCTATCATTTCAGGTCATCCACGGACACAATCTTCGATCGCCTTATCCCCTTTGAAAGGAGGCGACTGGAGCTTCCCCAAGTCCTCCGCCGTGACAGGATTCAGCTTGGGAACGCCCGACTTGATCACAAACTTCACTCTGCGTTATCATCTCAAAGCTCATCGCACCCTTTTATATCAGCCACGTCGAGGTTCACTTTGGCCTGGACGTCGGCCCAAGGGAACTGACGAGTCCGACGACAGCCTTCGCGAACGCATGAACGGGTCGGATTGGCCCATCGCCTCGGCTCCCACGCTGTGGATGCTGCTGCATGGCCCAATTGGTGAAGCTTGCTCATTTCTAGCTCGTTTTCCGTCACTGCATCTTAGGCTCTTGGCGCTGAAGCACAGAAGCCCCATTTGATGTTTCTAGCGCGGCGCCCTTCCATGACATGACCTCCTTGCGATAACCCGCTCCCCACATCTTCCCGTGTGGGTTGGAAGTCGGTGTGCAGATATGGTTCTCCTCGATTATCAGTTCGACTTTCAGCTGATGCTGCAGCCATCCCAGATACTATGGGATTGAGGCTCGATTGGTCGTCTTCGTGAACTAGTGTTATGTCGGGAAGACCCGCCCGCATGAAACTCAACGGTAGGGCGTAACGGTCGCAAACGAGACATCGTCGATGAGTCAATTCGCAAGCGCTGGCTGCATATATGAACCTCACTCATGATTGACCATGCAGTTCTAATATCTTCAGTGACACCATCATCAGTTTCGTTTATAGAAATCATTCTACTTACATTCAATTGAACACAAGAGGAATCAACAAAATGGTTCTCGAACTCTACATCGCCAACAAGCGCTATTCCAGCTGGTCCATGAGACCCTGGGTCCTCCTCAAGGCCCTCGACATCCCCTTTGAAGAACGCCTGCAACTGTTCAGCCCCGGCTACCGCCAACCGGCCTTCCTCTCCTTCTCCCCCTCCGGCAAGGTGCCCACCCTCGTCGACGACGACATCACCGTCTGGGACTCCCTCGCCATCGCCGAATACGTCGCCGAGTCCCACCCTGGCGTCTGGCCGCAACAGTCCAAGGCCGCCCGCGCGTACGCCCGCAGCGCCGCCGCGGAGATGCACACCGGCTTCGAGGCCCTGCGCGACCAGTACTCCATGAACGTCGCGCTGCGCATCGAGAGCGGCCCGGTCGACGCCGACCTGCAGCGCAACCTCGACCGTCTGGAGCAGGTGTGGACGGGGGGTCTGGAGAAGTTTGGCGGTCCCTGGGTGGCGGGCAACGAGTTCTCTGCGGCCGATGCCTTCTTCGCGCCCGTCGCGACGAGGATCCAGACCTTTGGGCTTCCGTTGAAGGACCCGGAGGCGAAGGCGTATGTGGAGAGGTTGTTGGAGCACCCGGCGGTTAAGCAGTGGATCGAGGAGGGTATCGCGGAGACGGCGAGGGAACCTTCTCACGAGATCGATGTTTTGAGGGGAAGGAAGGTCCTGGAGGATTTGTCTGCATCTCAGTGAGTTTGCTCGGTTGGGTTTGAAGAAAGTTGGAGGGCTAGCTATTTCAAAGTAGTTGGAGCGATGAGTTGAAGAAAGACACGATCTACGATCTTCTGGCGCTTTGTGATTAAGAATCTGCAATGAGTTTGACCATGAATGATGTGCTTTCTCTTTGAATGGAATCATAATCCAGCGCTATGGCGAACCTCTCAAACAGTTTCAGGCTTGCGGCCAACAATGCAGTACCTAAAGCCATTAGACACACGATATTCTCTTAGGAGTTGAAGCAGGTGGGACTTACGCGGGCCAGTATGCATGGATACTCCTGTCGTTAAAGTCCTTGCGGACTTCCGCGAGGAAGACTTCGACCTCAATCCTACTCCAGTTATGGCCACGGGTCAACGCCGCCATTGAGAATCCCTCGAGTCCCTCCAACATGTTTGCATTCTCCCAGATGCCAATCTCCTTGTACTTGGGGTCCTTCGGCCAGGAGTTGGTAGGCCACTTCAGCACCGTGATGCTGACATCAACGAAGCCCGCGGCTGTCATGATGTCCTTGAGCGTAGGGCCTCGGACGAAGGGGCGGCCGAACTTCTCCGATGCCTCCATGAGCAAGTTGCACCATCTCATCAAGGCGCTCTCTGGCTTGAGGGTTCCGTCGTCGGAAGTGGCGAAGAGGTCAATCTCTTGCAGTTCGACGTAACCACCAGGCTTCAGGTTGCTTTTCCATCTCCGGTCAACCACACGCGCAGACCAAGAGTTGAGGGGGCACGAGACTCACTCGTAGCATTTACGCAGATACACCGACCAATCCCCGATGCTTGATGTCATGACTCGGCTGTGGATGTAGTCAAACGGCAGAGAGTAAGTCCACTCATCCTCGAGGTCGTCAATCTCGAACTTGACGTTTGGAGGCACACTGCAAATTGTCAGCTCTCTCTTCAGCAATGGGAGCGGCTCCGACGCAGCACGTACAAGCCTGGTTGGATTGGGGATAGGTCGGTACCAATGACCTGCGACGCAATTCAGTATTCACCACATTTCCTCTGAAAAAAAAACGGTAAAGTTGAAATCAACGCACCTCGGCCTCGGGATGCTCGTCTCCGAAGTGCATGGCCCAGATACCCGTGCCAGTCCCGATGTCGAGAACCCGGGTGGGCCTTGAGCTTCCAAGGCAAGGTGGAGCAACTCCAAGCCTGTCGTCGAGCGAAATCATCCAGATTTGAAACTCCATGTCTGGCCTCCAAGTTAGCACAACGTTGAATGATTTTGAATCAAATTACCTCACCCAATCTGTCACTCTCCCGCTCGTCGTTGGGGAAGATGTATTCTAGGGCCTATGTCAGTGAAAGCTATGTCATCTTGTTACATTTCAAACGTACTTCCATCTTTGTACCGATGGTAGGTCCTGCCATTCTCCTGGCGGTAATCGAACAAAGACGCGCGGAGACTCTCGGTTGATGAAGCAAGACTCTACAAGCACACACTATTGGTCAGTAAACTGATCGAAGTCGTCTTTCGGCGCCAGGAAGCCCAAGACGTCCGGCTCTAAAGATTCGAGGTGAGGCGTACCCTTCCGTCTATCGATTGGTCCTCTTCCTCCTGGTTGTCGTCGGCGGTGAGCACATTTTCAGGGTTGTTTCCAGCGTTGTCGCCAGCCTCCTCTGCTGCTGCTGCTGCTACTGCTACAGGTTCGCGGGTTGGCGAGTCAGGCGAGCCAGGATTGCTGGGTGGTGCGGCAGACATGGCTTAGATCTTGCGCACGCCGGTCAATTCGACTGAAGCTTCACGATGAATATTGACGGAGATGAAAAGGAGGAGGAAGAAGAAGGAACCCGGTTCCCGGAGACCTGTCAGAATAAGGACGCGGGGCAATCACGGCTTTTGTGACGGCTTTTCGATCAGACCATGCAGCGGTCCAAGTAAGACCCCTGCTCTCGGCCCAATGACACCCTGCACACACCCAACATGCATGCGCGCCCTCACGGTGAAGAATTGGGGTGGAGCTGCGAACCTGACGTGCGAATGAGAACCTCAGAAGGTAGGGGTTGCAGAGGAATACACCTTCACGGCACGTCTTTAGGGTGTGTGTTCTGCAGGGCCTCAGATTGCCACGCTCGCAGCAGGCTCGCTGGGGAGATGACACGCGGCACGGACAGGGTCTGGAGACAGCGACTGCCAGGCATCTGCCGGACCATAGAAACCCCCCATGTCCAGCGCCCCAGCCCTAGGATCGCTTGTGTCGTTCGAGATCTGAATAACCTCGCCAAAGTCCCAAAGTTATCCGAACTTTGACGTAACACGAGGGGTGCGCCTCAGAAACTGATTTCTGCTTCCGGATGGAGATGTGGACGCTATTGGCTGCTGAACACAGGGATCAAGGAGAGTCGTTATCGCTGTAGCCGGCTAGCAACTTACAGTTTGACATGCATTTCACAGCAACGATAAACTCTGAATAATAAGTGTCGAATAATCTGCTGATTATCCAACATCTTCCGTCCTCTGAAATAGCTGCTTCGAGCAACTCTAGAGGTCTGCAAGATAAGATCAATGCTGGCTCGCAAACACCAAATGGCCAGTCTCTTGCATTCACAAACTCAGTCACTGCTGGACACGGTGCAACGGAAGTAGGTGTTGCTATTCTAGATAACATATGTACAGGAAACATAAAGCCTAATAAGTCATGACACAATCAGATCGGAAAACATGAGCCTCCGCCCCGACTCTTTCCACGTCCGTCGTTTAGTTAGGGTTGCAGTAGAAGCATCCCATGTTGTTGTTGATGCCAGCGGCCAAGTTGCCGCCGGGGTTTCTGAAGATCTGGTGAGAGAAGCGAGTTGCCTCACAAGCGTTGCCGCTGTATCATGTGATGTTAGAACTTACGCAACCAAACAGGGACTTTTATATAGAGTCATAGCAAGAAACATACCCGTAAAAATCGCACCAACCTCCACTGTCAGGTCCTACCGAGCTGATACGGGAAACCCAGTAGGAGTCGGGGTATATAGCGACGCTAATTGGGTAGCAGCCATAGTAACATTGGCCGCCGAAGTTCTCGAGGTCGCACATGTATACACCCTCGCAAATGCGCTTGTTCAAGCTGCGGGCGACGTTGGACTCGCCGTCGGACTTGAGCTTGGCGACCTCGGCCTTGAGGTCCTCGTAGGGGAGGGGGCCGGCGAGGACGTAAGACTCAGCATCGCCGGAGGGAGCGGGGCTGGGAGCGGCGGCGGCGAAAGTCGCGGAAACGAGAGCGAGGAACGAAGAAACACGCATCTTGGCTGAGTTCGACGGGCAAGATCTTGAGGTGTGAAGGATGAGTTGGGTGATGTAGAGTCGTGATGAGGAGAGTTGAGTTGGTCGGGATGAAGAGCCTCTTATATACAATGCCTATGATTTCAGAACTTGGTCTGAACAACTCCACGATGAAGCTGCAACTAAACGTCCGAGGCTATGGCAGCGGCAGCTTAGCCCTGGCTGCGGTGGCCCTGCGGCTGCTTGCTCACGGCATGTACCAGAAGCAGATGTGGTGATCCACTTGAACTAGATCATTTCCAGACCTTTACGAGGTTCAGGGGAGGGAATTGAAGATACAAGCCTTTTGCCGACCATCTAGATGCTGACGAAGGATCAGAATGAAGCCACATCCTTCGAGGGATATCAATAGATGCCAGGGGTTCTTTAGAGTTTTGACCCCGGTCTAGAAGGATCGCAACCTGTTGAACACGACATGGAGCTTTCTCCCGGTTGTCTCGGCTTCTACTCATATACGATAAGGTGCTGAGATAGAGAATATGCGGCTGATTCTGTCATTGGTGGAAGAGAGTCCAATGTCATCCATCGCCTCGTAGGGAACAAATCGACAGGGATGGCTAATGTCGGTGCCTAGAAACATGGGTATCCCACGACAAGTCACTTATGAAACCCAAGACATATCAATCTTGAGAAGACAAAAAAGCATTCATGAAGTGGGCATATGCAGAACTATCCTCGGGGCGCTGGGCGGTGAAGGTCCCGGCGATTGACGACGAGGAGCCACGCCCAATTGTGAACCGGCCGTGGTGAAATAAGTTGCGTTCCTGGGCGTTGGCCCGTGTAGCCAGCGAAGTAAGGCTCCAAAGGAAGGAAATGACTCTGAATTGGCAACAATTTGATATTGAGGTTTGTCCATGAGCGCATGTATCCTTGAGCCTGAGGAAGGGAACTTCCCTTGGACTGTGTTCACTGCAGGGGAGCAGTTAGGCTGCCGTTATCCCCCATGTTTAGTGCATTCTAGGTGGATTAGCGGATGCTTCCTACCCGCATAGGTTGACCGAGCCGTAGCGGGGCTAACGGATGTGATGTCCGTTTCCTAGACGGAGTAGGTAGTTTGACAGACTTGATCGAAGCTTCCGGGACGTTTGGTGTCCATTTGCAAAGAGTACAAAACTATGTACAACAGCTTCCAGTTCCACGTTGGGATGACTCAAAGCTCGCTGTGATGGTGTAAGTATCAACAGCCTCAGCATGAAGTGCTGAGGCGAGTGTTACGGGAGGCGAGTGTTACGGAATTGGGAAGGAGGAAAATCTCCTTTCTGACCGTGAAGATTCAGTGATGTCGCGTAAGATCTTAGCCCGCATATTCTTCAAGGATTTAGATGCTGTGGTGCTCTCATAATAGGCAGCTGAGAACCCAGGGCCTGGAGAATGCCGCCGACGTTGCGAGTTGGAGTCGTCTCCACCACGGCCGTTCTTGCCGGCGCTCGTATTGCCGTCTTGGGCTAGGGTGTATTGGAATGCGGATGATTTAGTCGTGCCGCCTCTTCAATGATGGATGTCTGAAATAAGCAGAAACAGGTACATCACATTGAGAGCGATATGCTCTGGGCTGAAAACCATGACAGTAGAATTGTGCGGAGCTGCAGAATTTGGTGAGTGCGGGCTCCGATGTGGGTCGCGTATCGTCGGCTAGCGCCCACAGGATTCATATTCCCCAAATTCGCCGCAATTTTTCAGCAAGCAACAAGCTTGAGATATCAGCCCTGATGGTCTAGCGGTATGATTCTCCCTTAGGGTTGTCAAATGACGATTCAGTCTGGGAGAGGTCCCAGGTTCGATCCCTGGTTAGGGCCCTTTTCTTTTGCTTTTTGCCGGAATTTAACTCCCCCCGTGTTGTGATGGCCTCATGAAAGGCCAGGCTGAATTTTGGCAGGTCCACGAATGGTCAATTGGTACGGCCGGCTGGCCTGGCCAACATGGGCTGTGCATGCAGGTAGCAGCAGCAGCAGCTTAGTAGGCGGCTGGCTTTTCGAGGTATTCTTCCCAGAGCTTGTGTTGAGTGACCAAGATGATATTGTGTTGGTTGGGACGCTGGTCGTCCGACCTGCAAATCGAGGCTTTGGGTTGGTTGATGATGGTTGGCGGTCATATTTTGGGCCAACAAGGACTGCAGGCGATGAGACAGACAGGCAAAGTAGCAACGGTGACTGGTCCAACAAGGCAGACCTTATGTCGGAGGCCGACCAGGTCTACTTGGCTGTCCACCCGTCCAGAAATTCGTTCAAGGCTCGGCTTGTGCTCATATTCCGCTGTGCTTTAATGCTGGCTTGCCTTTTCGATCTGAATCCCCAATTTCCATCGAGTATCGTATCAAAGTTCCTACAACTCTGAAGAAGTAACATCGTATAGCCACAAGATGGACTGCAATAACTTTTTCGAGTGTCTCCTCGGTCGATCTCTGATCGCTAAAGATGCGCAGCCTTCAATTGACCAGAAAGCATCCGGAGTCGTCTCGAAACAACCGATTCGATCAAGCGAGGAGGCCGCATCCGAGTTTATCGACATCCTCCGTACAGCCGAGAAGGGAGGCAAGGACCTGGAGCGACGGCTCCGAAGCATCGTGACGACCAGCTCTTGGACCGAGACTCTTGCCAAATTCATACTCGGCGGTGTCGAAGGCCTTGTCCGCCACCGTGATACCTTTGGCCAGGTTGTCAAGGAAGCGATGGACAAGTCGACAGAGCTGGCGCAGGAGGTCTTCAACTTTGTGGAGGAGCACCCTGTCCTCGTCACCGTTATTGCCATTGGCATCTTGGCCATCGTCACCCCTTGGGTCATTGAGGCGTTGGGTTTTGGTGAACTAGGCCCGGTTGCTGGTACGTCTTTCAGGCCAGTCCTATGAGGAGTGAAATTGACTTCTAATAGATACCTTTGCCTCCTGGTGGCAAGCTCGCTATGCCGGATACGTTCCCAAGGGATCTCTGTTCTCGTTCTTCCAGCGCCTCGGGATGACGTGGAGCTGACTCCTGACCTCAGCATGGAAGATGATGCGGATGAAAGCCAGACTGTGATAGCCGGAAGCTAGTTTCACAGTATGCAGAAGCTTCAAACTTCGCTTGGCGATGTCTGCTTTCGCACAAAAGGATAGACCGAAGCTTGTTGTGTTATCGTTGAGGCAGTTGAACTCACTCGCAAGTCCGAGATGCTGAAAATCTTGTACGTCTTTCGTGTCGCCAGCCAATCTTGACCATGTGAAGTGAGATATTAAACATCGCGCGTGAAAGTTTCCCGAGATTGGGTAGGGAGACGGCCATGGTAAGCATTTTCACGCAGCAGTACAACGAGCTATATAAGGTAAGGCATGCTTCCGTTCCCAGATGGTCGACGACTGCAATTGAAGGCTCACAAACCAATTCCAATCTATTTACGTAAAATACACATATGTCGTACTGAACGCTATCATGGTTCAATTCATACTTATTCTTAGGGTCATAGTTGCCGCGGTCGCTCTAGTATTCGCGCTTTGCGGCTTTGTGGTAGGTGTCGGATGTCTGATCCAGAAGAATCGCCTCGCCCATTCTGACGTGTGTGAACAGAGTGCTGCGCTGGCGGTGTTACTTTGAGCCTTCGCAGTTACCGTCGCGACCTGTTTCCCAATCGCGTGCATTATCGTGGTTGTTACGTGGGGATGATTCCGTCGCAAGGCAGGCGAACTGCATAGAAGTTTACGAACACATTCAGTTGCCCAGGATTCTCAGTCGCTTAGAAAGCAAGAGGAGGGATGTCTGCTTTATGTGACGGTGACAGGACATCGAAAGCGTCTAGCAACGCTTCTACGGTCACGAAATGTAGATGACTCGGGCAGGCATGAGGAACCCAGGGCCGGTATATGTATTCTGAAAACGTCATGACGTGTCCCAGCGACCAGAATCGTGCCTTGAGCCGTGTCCATATCTTGATTGAGTTCTAATCGTGCGTTTGATCTGGGTAGAAACTTGATCTGGTCGGCCTCCTGCACCGATGCGGCTCCATTGGGCCTCCCCCTGTCCATCACCTCACAACCGCATTCCTTGTTGGCCTGCAAGTCGGCCTGCATCCACCAACAGAGCAGGCAGATTTCAGTTCATCTGAAGTCATTTGTTCAAGACTTCTTACATTTAGCTCGTCCTTGACAATATATTTTTACTCGACGCATACTATTCGGCTCCCAGGTGTTTCAATCTTGGCTGGTACGCACAAATGTGTATATATGTATCCCACTTCGCCTCCCCTTCTGCTCTTCTTGAATCCTGTTCAGCTGCGCTAAAAGACCTCAAATAACGGCGCTTTCAATCTTCTCGCTTAAGCTTGTGCATCTGGAACACAATGATTTGGTTTCTTGCCCCGATCCTTGCCCTGATAGGATTTGGTGCACTTGGACCCATCGCTGGTAAGTGACGGTCGCAAAGTGTCTCTCAAGTCTCAACAGAAAACGATCTGACGATTTAACTTTAGGGTCGTTTGCTGCTTGGTTTCAATCCGTCTTCTATGGTGGCTTCGTGCCTGCCGGTGGCTCTTCGCCCTATTGCAGGCGTGGGCAATGACCTGAGTCTGGGATGAATCCTCGACATCCAGCTGATGGGCTGGATGATGAGTCTTTTGACTGCCTGTTCCGAAATTTAGAAGCTACTCAATGGAGAGTGGAGGACACTGTGGCCATGTTATTTGTCATGGCGGGTATGAGGTTTAGGACGGCATGTATGTCTTTGGCAACCACAGGGGAATCGTTTGTATTCTTGTATAGCTCTTCGACAGACACCACTGCGATATGTCCTCCTCTTCTTTGAAAGACCAACGGAAGCGTTTCATGTGAGAGCCAGTGGAAATTCAAAACTGCAAGGACCCTAGCTTGCATGAAGATGATGCTAGAACATGGGGATAGCTCTTCGAACATACCCACAAGGCTGTTTATTAGGACCAGGAGTCCCCTCCAGCCCAGCTCACTCAACCTCGCAACTAACAGAACATCCGCTATCTTCTCACGTCACCAGCCATCAATACGTCCCAGTAGCCAAACTTTTCTCACCACACGATGAATAAGAAGCTTGAATCATGTTCTCTCTACACGTACAATTCTGGGTGGTCTCCATCGTGGTGACCATCCAGGCGCACCTACATGCTGACTCGGCTTTGTGTTGGAAGATCTGGGCAGGCTTATTCATTCTGTGCTTGTACGCAGGTAAGAGTCAGCCATAACTTGAATGGCGCTTTGAGTATTTGCTGAGATATTAGAACGACATCCCGATGTGCGTATACTATACTTACCCCTATCATTCGGACCTATCTTCTCCATGGTGATAGTGAGGGATATATATGTTTCTTTCAAACTACAAAAGCCAGAAAAACAACAGCAAACATTCTGACACTAAATTGGAAATGTTGCCTGAGTGGTAGAAACTTGGTCTGGGCCTCAGAATAAGAGAGCTCAACGGCAGCTTCTTAAACCATACAAAAAGCTGCCTTCTCGGCAAACCACTCACTTAACTTTACTCTCCTCACCATTCTTCACCCCAAAATCGCAAAGAAAAAAGAAAAAAAAGCCCTCTTTCACCACAAATACAAGACTTCTCTCTCAGCATATCATGATCCAGTGGATTCTCGGACTTGCCGCCAGCTGGGTCCATGGATCGATGTACAAGTTCCTCTTTGGATCCATTCTCACTGCCCTGGGATTTGGACCTCTTGGTCCCATCGCCGGTGAGACCCCCCGGGATATGCTCGAAAGCATGGAGAAGTCTAAGCTGACGATTTCCTCAGGCTCCATCGCCGCTTGGTGGCAGTCTCTGTACGCTGGCTTCGTTCCCGCCGGAAGTCTCTTCGCCTGGTTTCAACACCTGGGCAAGGTTATCGGAAACCTAGGCCCTTTTGCAGGTAAAAGCATGAGCCATTACGATTTATCATGCTACTCCTGGAATCAGACATTAACACAAGAGTCTAGGTGGTTGGTTCGCCGGCTTCATGCCTAACAACTCTCTCTTCGCTACGATTTGGCGATTCTTCATGGGCGGTCTCTTTTTCTAAGGCATGTGGTGGTGGGACTGAAGGTACAGGAATTTGGTGGGACAACGAGAACATGTAAATGTCGACATGACAAGATCGTGGGGCGTAAGATGTCTCTCCCATAGCTGAACTAATCCAACGTGCCGCTGGTCCCGAAGTCGAAGAGTATTCTCTCGAGCTTTGAGTGAATCGCAGTGAACAAACGACTAATCGTGGCTACTTTATCGCGCTCATTGTTCTTGCTATATCTGCTAAAGTCAAGTCCTCCTTTGCTCCTTCTCACCATCCATCTTCAACAACAACATTTTCACAAATACAACTCACCCCAGCAACAGACTCACACACACCACCAGAATGATCTCGATCATTCTAGCCACCCTCAAGAGGTGGATCAAGGGCCTCCTCGAGACCTACTTCTGGATACTCGTCCTGTTCCTCGCCATATATTTCATGATGGGCTTCGCCAGATTTCTCGTCTGGCTCTTCTGGCTGGCCTTGGGCTACCGTGGCGGCCGCGGTCCGGTCTGTGGTATGTTTTTCATCTCTGAATATTTGGGCGCTATTCCGCTCCTAGAGCTGTGTTGACTTTAATCGGGACAGGCTCGCCTGCCTGGCTGTTGGACATGTGGATCCCCGAGGACCAGATCGTCGCAGGCCTTCGGTTCGGCGTCTTTCTCTTCTTCGTTGCTTGCTGGGTCGGCATCCTGTGATGGAATAAGAACAGGAATTTCAACGACGTAGCGATAAGGACGGAAGGGGGCTCATGGACGGAGCAAGCAACGGTCCCGAACCATTCCGAGGACATCGAAGAGTACGCTTGGGCGAAGGGTTTCATCAACGGCAAAGCCACGACAGGTTTACTTTTCTAGGGTACCCAGCTACCAGGTTATGTCCAAAATAACAGGGAAGAATTCCAACAGTCTTTATGAATGATGTACAGTGTTATCATTATCAGTTTTTCCCTAGCCTCATAACGCCCGAACAAGCCATCCCACAGGGGAATCGTGGGTGCATTGCAAAACACTATTCCTCCGCAATGCCAGCAAACGCCTCCTTGTCCTTGCCCGCGCCCTCGTCGTCCGTCACCGGCGTCGTCGTGTTCCACACATCCTGCTTCAGCGCCTTCTCCTCCTCGTCCTCGACCACGCCAAAGTTGGTCACACTGAACTCGGGCATGCGGCGCCGCTCCTTGCTCAGGATGCCGCCGCTCTTGCCCACCCTGCGCCGGCGCTCCTGCTCCGCGTCGCGCTTCACCGCCGCCATCTCGCCCGCGGCGTCGAGCATCGTGCCCTCGAGGCTGAGGTAGCCGTGGTCGCCGCTGACGCCGACGTCGAACGCCTTGATGCGGAACCTGACGCGGCCCTTGACCTTCTCGCCGGCGCCGTCGACCCAGAAGCCCGTGGTGTGGATCTGGCGCACGGCGCCGTGCTCGTCCTCGGCCGCCTGCGCCTCGGCGTTGTCCTCCTCCTCGGCGAAGGGGTCGCTGACGTACTGCGCGGCCTCGGCGGAGTCGGCGTGCACCCAGCGCCACTCGGCCGGCAGGCGCGCGGACTCGATGCTGGCGTTGAACTTGCCCCAGCACACGACGCCGATGTGGCCCTCGTTCTCGAGGTTGATGACGCCCTCCATCCAGGCGCCGCGGCGGGGGACGAAGAGGTCGACGTCGACGGTGACGTAGCCGAAGCCGACGGCGTACTCGTCGACGGAGACGAGGTCGCAGCGCTGGCTGTCCGAGGTCGCTGCGCCGCGCCGGCCGGGCTGCTCCGAGACGGCGATGTTGCGGAAGGCGAGCAGGACGCCCTTGAAGTCGGGGACGTAGCGGTTCACGAGGGGCTCGAGGTGCTGCGTTGCGGCGGCGGTGCAGGGCGTGTCCCAGCCTATGGGGTAGATGGGGAGGTATAGCGAGACGGTCTGGGTGTAGAAGGGGAACTGCGGCTTGGAGGGTGCGTCGGGGGGCTGGTGGGCTCGGGATGTCGATTTCGTTTCCGCGGGGGCGTCGACGTCCATCGCGTTCTCGTCGTCGGCTGTTTCTGGCTCGGCGACGGCTGCCGCCTTGGACTTTTTGCTCTTCTTCTCCTTCTTTTGGCTGGAGGGGGCCTCAACCGAAGGCTCCTCCTCCTCGCCGCCTTGTGACTTGCGCTTCTTCTTCTTGTCCTTCTTCTCCTTGCGCTCGGCGTCGGATGCGTCTTCGTCGGCTTCGGCCTCGTCTATCGACTTCCTGTGCTTGTCCTTCTTGTGTTTGCGCTTCTTCTCGGACGAGGGCTCGCCGTTGGTCGTGGAGGCGGCGATGGAGAGGTCCTGCGAGGCGGCCGGGGTATCATCGTCGCTGTTGTTCTCGTCGTCCTTTGGCACCACGCTCTTGGAGCGCTTGTGCTTACGCTCCTCGCCCTCGACGGCATCCTCCTCGCGCAAGCGCTTCTTCTCCTTCTTGTCCTTCTTGCTCTTCTTGTCGGACTTGTGCCCATTCGTGGCTGGTGAGTCAATTGCCGCCATGGCTGCGGCTGGGGGGGGAGCTGTGTGTTGAGATGGGCGGGTCGCGGAGGACGCTGGTTCCCTTGATCTTTTTTTTTTCTCTTGGGCAAAAAAAAGGTCCAGCGTACGGTCGGCCAAAAAAAATTTCGAGGCAAGAGTTCACCGATCGGTGGTGGGGTCGCCCGTTCTCCCGCGCTGGGCCCGTCAGCCTCTCAGACAACACCGTCCGGGCAGGGGTCCATTGGTTGGTGCAGAGGTACGTACCTGTCGTGGTGCCAGTGGGGGGAGGCTACCTTGACCGCCTGCTTTATCCGGACATGTGTTCACGAAAGGGCGTGTTTTCGCGGGAAGCAAGTCGAAAACACATGGGGATAAGTCAATTGAATGAATGTTGAATTCTGGATCTATCTGGAGAAATGTGGAGTTATTCCGGGGTTCTAGTGAAGGCGGGTTGGGGGTTTTGTTTTTGGAAGGGCGCAAAGGGCGCAAAACATACATCAGATGCACAGCGGGGATCAATGGCAGCTGGGCTTTCGCATCCAAGTTCCCCTCTTGTTGCTCCTCCACTTGCCCAGCACGTCTTGGGATGGCGTCAGTTCCCGAGGGGTCGGAGCTCGACTACTTACAAATGCAAGTTTCAGCGGGGTGACTTTGACGTGCCGTTATCGCTCCGATCAAGTGAAGCTATAAGAAGAAGCAACCATCCAGTCGATTCACAGTGAATACTTGACTACAGCCTCGCCCCGAGAAGCAAGCTGCTGGTATTACCCCGCTTTAATCAGTCTCGATAATCTGTAATCCATCACTCGCAACACCACAAGTCAACAATGTCCTTCACCCCGTCCAAGATTCTCGTCTTCGGCGCCACGGGCAACATCGGCCTGTTCATCACCGAAGCACTGTTGGACGCCAGCCCGGCATTCGACCAGATCACCATCTTCACGTCACCATCTACGGTAGAGAACAAGGCGGCACTGCTTGACGGATGGAAGAAGAAGGGCGCCAAGGTCATCAGCGGCAACGTCGACAACAATGACGAGGTCAAGGCCGCCTACAAGGAGCACGACACTGTCGTCTCGGCTCTGGGGAGGAACGTGATTGAGAAGCAAATCGACCTTATCAAGCTCGCCGAGGAGACCGACTCTGTGAAGTGGTTCTTCCCCTCAGAGTACGGTACAGACATCGAGTACGGCCCCAAGAGCCCCAACGAGAAGCCTCACCAGGCCAAGCTCAAGGTGCGCAAGTACATCCGGGAGAACGTCAAGCGGCTCAAGTACACGTACCTGGTGACGGGCCCGTACGTCGACATGTACCTATCTCTCTCCCCGGTGGCACCGGAGGCAGGTGGATATGATGTGAAAACCAAGAAGGCCGTCTTGGTGGAAGATGGCGAGGGCAAGGTTGGCTTGATCACCATGAAGGAGTGAGTCTTGTATTTCGCTGGCGCTCACCTGAATGTGGCTAACTCCCTCGCAGTGTTGGCAAAACTCTAGTCGCCTCGCTCAGACACCCTGACGCGTCGTTCAACAAAGCTCTAAAGGTGCAATCGTTCGTCGCGACACCAAAACAAGTTCTGGCCGAGTTCGAGAAGCAGACGGGCGCAAAGTGGGAGACCTCCTACGTGCCGCTGAAGAAGCTCGAAGAGGCCGAGGAGAAGGCGTGGGCTGACGGAAAGCCGTACGCGACCATCTTCACCCTGCGCCGCATCTGGGCCGAGGGCGGTACGTTGTACGAGAAGACGGACAACGAGAGCATCGGCGTTGGGCCCAACGATGTTGAGACTTTGGAGGTGGCTGTTGGACGGGCCTTGGGAAAGACCGAGTAACTACTATTATCGAAGAGAGCCAAAATAAATCGTCAGCCCATTCTTGGCCTGGTTATCCCGTCCGTCCGACGTGGGTGACAGGCTCATCAAACACGGAACGCCATGTTTTCTCATCGATAGAACACCGAGCATCCGCAGCTTGAGTCCCTGTAAGAAGCTACGATTGATGTCCGGGTATTCCGACAGAGTTCCGTCAAATAACACAAACTTAGGAAAGATATAAGCATTCCGTGAGCTGGCTTGCATGAACATGATTTGCGTGCCCACACCTTCCCAGAATACGAGCTGAGAGAAAGGTGTCTCCCAGTGACAATCCAGCTCAGCGGTCCATTGTGCGCTAATACGGGCCGCGTAGGCACCTAAGCTTAATGCCGTGGGTGCCGTAACCGCTGATCACCGGCGGGCCCCCGCTTGCGGAACCTGGAACATGGGGGCGCTCAGGGACCTGGCCTAAGTGGAAGGTAACTGGGAGTCTGAGGTGCCCTCCAGCTGCGCGACGAGTGGTGTGTGGCAGCTGTGGCATGTGGGCGCTGTCATGGGATGCCGTCCGCCGGCGTCTTTCCCCAGAAACCGGTTCCCATTCAAAGCTCGCTTCCTCGTCCCGACTTCCCTTCCCCTCAGGTCCGGACCCTTCACTTTTTACAAAGCTTCCTCCTCTCCCTTACACCACACCTTGGACGACACAATTGGAAAACATCGCGAGAGACACGTCCAACATGGCTCCCTCTGGTCTTCGCCAGTGCATGCACGATGTCAGCCCTTACCTGCTGCTACTGGTCTGTGTCTCGACACTGGGCCCCCTGCAGTTCGGCTTCCATCTGGTACGTATTGCATCATACCTCCGCCCGCCTCCAGCTTCCGCCCTTCGTAGTCAACACGGAAAACTAACGACGGCGATTCCTGTCTAGGCCGAGCTCAACGCGCCCCAAGATGTCCTCACTTGCCGAAAGAAGTCGATCCAGGCCAAGACCACCATGCTCAAATGGGTGCACTCCAAGTCACCCGATACTGAGAGCTGGCTTCCCGACTGTATTCCCATGACCGATGCCGTCTTCGCGACCGTTTCCTCCATCTTCACCGTCGGCGGCCTGGTCGGTGCCCTCTGCGCCGGCCCCTTCTCCTCTAAGCGTGGTCGCCGCCCTGCGATGCGCCTGACCGCGGTCTTTTACATCATTGGTGCCATTATCGAGACGCTTGCCGGCAACGCCCCAGTCCTGGCGATCGGCCGCTTCTTTACTGGTGCCGCGGCTGGAGCCTCGACCGTCATCGTGCCTTTGTACATCAGCGAGATCGCGCCGCCCAAGGAGCGCGGTCTGTTCGGCGCCATGACACAGGTCTCCATCAACGTCGGCATCTTGGGCGTCCAGACTCTGGGATACTTCTTGAGCTACGGAAAGCAGTGGCGCTGGATCTTGGCCGCTGGTGTCATCGTTTCTCTGGCCCAAGCCTCAGGTCTGCTCCTTGTTCCCGAGAGTCCGGCTTGGCTTGCTGCCAACGGAGACGCTCCCAAGGCTCGCCGCACCCTGCAGCGGATCCGCGGCAAGGACTTTGACATCAAGGAAGAGGTCGAGGCCTGGGATGCTGACAATGCTGTTGCTGAGGCGGAAGGTCTCTTGGCTCAGAGCGAGGCGACGCCCCCGACTTCTCCGGGGCTTCCTAAGAAGACCTCGCCCGTCCACCTCGGCTTTTTCGAGGTTGTCAAGGAACCGCTTTACAGGCCCGCCATCGCTGCTGTTGTCGGCATCATGTTCGCGCAGCAGTTGTGTGGTATCAACTCGATCATCATGTACTCTGTGTCTCTCCTGACGGACCTTCTCCCCGTCAGCTCCGCCCTGCTTACCATTCTGATCTCCGTTGTTAACCTTATTACCACGGCTGCGTGCTCTCCGCTGCCCGACAAGCTTGGCAGGAAGAGGTGCATCCTGATTTCCATCATCGGCCAGGGCACCAGCTCCCTGATCCTCGCCCTCTCGATCAAGTTTGGCGTCAAGATCTTGTCGGCGGTCTCCGTTGTGTCATTTGTGGCCTTCTTCGCTGTTGGCCTTGGCCCTGTACCCTTCATTCTTGCGTCAGAGCTGGTTGGACAGGAGGCTGTTGGCGCCATTCAGTCATGGTCTCTGGGTGCAAACTACGTTGCAACCTTCTTGGTTGCTCAGTTCTTCCCTATTGTCAACAACTTCCTAAACCAACTGCTCGGCGGCGCAGGCTGGGTGTACTTCCTGTTTGCCGGGTTTGCACTGTTGTTCGCACTCTTCGTATCGGTTAAAGTGCCGGAGACGCTTGGAAAGAAGGATGCTGATGAAGTGTGGGGTCGGACCCGTCGCTTGGATTAATTTCATGTCTAGAATTGAGGGGATACAATCATTACTAAGTTAATTGGATGGGAATAAAAGGCGTTTACAGACTTCCATAGGGTATATTGATATTGCTCAGCTTTGAAAGAGCCTTCTGCTTCTGATGTCCTGCTCCAATTGCAAAATGCCAGCTTTGACGCCGTCAACAACATAGATTTGGCTACCCTTCTCCTTACCGTAGACCTCTATCGCCGAATTGCGAATGATATCCTCAAGGCCCGCCATGCCTGCACATCCCATGACAACGCAGCCGACGTCACCGCTGTTGAGCAGCTTCTTCGTGGCCTTGACGAGCTTTTTCTTGACCTCTTCCGGGCTAACGTGATGGAAGTCTCCGGCAGTCAGCCCTGTCGTCATGACCCCGCCAAATTTGGCATTGTCTGCCTCCGTAGCTTGCCCAAGATAGCACTTGACTCCGTGGCTGAGATGCTTCTCCCAGAAGTCTCCCGTGGTTACCACGCCCCATTTTGACGAGGGAGCGGCAGTTGAGGTGTGAGGGAGGAGTGAGATTGCAGTGAGGACACTTGCCTCGAAGATGCCGGTGACGGCTAGCTTGGTGTGGTACTTCTGAGAGAGTTTCTCGACGAGCGTGTGGACGCTGTAGCAGGCGACGAGCAGGCCGTCGTACTGCTCGATCTGCTCGCTGCTGAGGTTGCTGAGCACGGCCTCGGTGCTGCGCTGGATGTCTGCGTCGTCGTTGATGCTGGCCGGGCTGTCGGACGGCGCCGTGTAAGTGTGGATTTCGAGGGACTGGCGCCAGAGATCAGCCAGTGATGCTTTCCGGTTTTCTGATCATCACGGATGGCATATTGACAGCTCCAAAACCCGCCTCCAGCTTACATCGTGCAGGGGCATTCCCTGGATGGCCTTCTCCATGCCCCTCGTCATATCTTGAGAGGAGTTGGGGTTGATCACGAGGATCTTGATATTTCGGCGGAGAAGCCGGGTCGTCATGTTGACAGTCTGGTGTCAAAGTTGATGAGAGAAGTCTGTAGTGTGTTCACGATACCTTCGGAAACAGTCACAGGAGAGAGAAACAGTAACTTCAACGGGTTAAAAGCTGCATGGTTCATGCCGCCGAGTCTCGGCTGGCCAGTGGAGACAGTGCCGACAATTGTGGGGTTTGCCGGCCCGGTCACTCTGACAGCGACATCTCACACTCAGCAGGTGCAGCGCTCAGACGAGCACAGGTGTTGAAGGAAGGTGTGGTGGTGCAGCACTGCAGACTGCCCGTGCTGCGGGGTATCACGTGACAGCGCCTGCTCAGCCACCGCTGTGTGACGATCCAGTTGCTGGCCAGCACTGGACAGCTGGAGGCAGCGAACCCAGCCAACCCCACTATCGACGACACAGACGTAACAGCTTCCCGGGTGCCCTCCCCAACCCAACCACACCTCTCCCTCCCATCCAAGACAGAAGCTCAATCTCTCAGCCCTGCAGCTTCTGCTTTCACAATGGCAGCCGAGGCCCCCATCGGTAAGACGCAATTCTCCTGATACCGCCCTGCAGTGGCTGGCTCCCGGACAGCTTACCGGTCATCACCGCTGCTTGGCTGATTGATTGATGATGATGGGGAGGTGGCTGACGCAAGATCCACTACAGTCCTCGACGGAGGAACCGGTTTCCTCAAGGTCGGCTACGCAGCGCAGAACTTCCCCGAATTCCAATACCCTTCCATCGTCGGCCGACCGATCCTGAGAACCGAAGAGCAAGGAGACAGCAATGACCTCGTTATCAAGGACATCATGTGCGGTGACGAGGCGGCCGCCGCCCGTACCATGCTCCAGATCAGCTACCCCATGGAGAACGGTATCGTCAAGAAGTGGGATGACATGCAGCACCTCTGGGACTACACCTTCTCCGAGAAGATGAAGGTCGACACGCAAGGACGCAAGATCCTGTTGACCGAGCCCCCGATGAACCCGCTGCGGAACCGTGAGCAGATGTGCGAGGTCATGTTCGACCGGTACGGATTTGGCGGTGTCTACGTTGCGATCCAGGCCGTGCTGGCACTCTATGCCCAAGGTAAGATACCCCCTCGAAACCACCGTTCCCGTCGATGAGCAACTGCGTACACAATGGGGCTAACTTGGCTGCTTCCAGGTCTCAGCTCCGGTGTCGTCGTCGACTCGGGAGACGGCGTGACCCACATCGTACCCGTGTACGAGTCCGTGGTCCTCAACCACCTCACCCGCAGACTCGACGTTGCCGGCCGCGACGTCACGCGCAACCTCATTGCGCTCCTGCTGCGCCGTGGCTACGCGCTCAACAGAACGGCCGACTTCGAGACGGTCCGCCAGATCAAGGAGAAGCTCTGCTACGTCTCGTACGACTTGGAGCTGGACAAGCGCCTGAGCGAGGACACGACGGTGTTGGTGGAGAGTTACACGTTACCCGACGGCCGCGTCATCCGCGTGGGCAGCGAGCGTTTCGAGGCACCCGAGTGCTTGTTCCAGCCTCACCTCGTCGACTGCGAACAGCCGGGCATCGCTGAGTTCCTGTTTAACACGATCCAGGCGGCCGACGTGGACGTCAGGTCGTCACTTTTCAAGGCCATCGTCCTGTCGGGCGGTAGCAGCATGTACCCCGGTCTGCCCTCACGCCTGGAGAAGGAGCTCAAGCAGCTGTGGCTGACGCGGGTGCTCGGCGGCAACCCGGAGAGATTAAACAAGTTCAAGGTCCGGATAGAGGACCCACCCCGCCGGAGACACATGGTGTTCCTCGGAGGCGCGGTGCTGGCCAACATCATGGCGGACAAGGAGGGCATGTGGGTTACCAAGCAGGAGTGGGATGAGCAGGGCCCGCGGGTGCTGGAGAAGCTTGGCCCGCGATAGACGGCCGAGGCGTAATCATCCCCGGGGGGGTGGTGCTGTGGCTGATCTTGGTCTTCTTGTTGGTAGAGTGGCATGCATGCGACAGGTTTCTAGAGCCTCTTCTTTTGTTTTCTAACGAAAAAGTTGATGAAGTCTTTTTACGTCCGTTACTGACGTAGCATTGTATCCGGTCCCCTGTATCATGTGAAGCTGTCAGGGGAGAAGGGATAGCATTATGTAAGGCAACCTAAAGCAAGCAAGGAGCTGTGAAGTGTTGGGATGGAAGGGGAAGTCTGATTGATGCCCTTGCTCCAACACCGTGCCTTAGATAGCTGAAGTGGCACTGTAGGCAAAAGGCAAGCGCCTCCCGCGACCAAACACGGGCAGAGAGCAACGGGACGGGGGGACCTGACCCTTATGAATGGCAGCCGCCGCCGGCTCGCTTTCTGTTGCTCTCAGTGAAACGTCACTTTCCTCACTCCTTCACTCATCACGACCGCCGGTGCTCTCTCTCTCTCACTCGCTTCTGCGTCAATGGTCCTGCGCCGACACCTCTCGCTGCTGTCTCTCGAATTGCCGGCCCGAGCCAACTTTCTGCCAGGTTCTCCATCCCAATGCGACTCTCCGTCTATCTTCTCCGCACTTGATATCATCATTCGGCCGTGATCGCACACAGTAAACACCGAAACATTTCTCGACTCGTGCGGGACGCGCGACGCCGATCATCGCGCATACATTACTGGAACCTAGAGATTACTTACACTGCACTACATACACCACATACCCAGCGGCCATACTCACCTGCGCAGGTTGGGGCAGATCCTCACGCGCATCAGATATACTGCCCGCATCAAGCCCCCTTCCGGCAACTTACAACACAGATACCCGCCCGCGCCGCCGGAGATCCCGGCCGAAGTGCCTACATACCACAAGCTCACCGCACGCGTAGTGGTGGCACGCGCGCATATCCTCCGATCTCCGAATCTTACTGAGATTCTGCTGCTGCTTCTGCTGCTGCTGGTAGTGACCCCCGCGCGAATTCGCCTATCACCAGCCCAGTCCAGCCCGTTCGCTGCCAGATTTGGCCTGTACGGGTATCGGGCGACACCACCTTTCCTTTTTGTTCGTGTCTCCGACGCGCAGCAGCCGTTGGGCTTTCGGGCATAACTTCTGCTCTCCTGCAGCACAGGACCACAGTGAGCACAGAAGCAAGAACCAGCCTCAGAACAGAAGAAAGAATCTATCAAAACAAGCACAAGCAAGAGCAAGAGCAAGCACAAGCACTCGCCCGGCCCCTCTGGCCGACGGGATATTGCGCCATCCTCCACTTTCGCATCTCAACCGCGCACGCACACGAGGCTGCTGGTCCCACGCCCGGCCTGGCCTGGCCTTGCCTGACGCTGACGCTGACGCTGACGCTGACTGACGCCGGACGGAGACGTGCCTGATCCTGACTTTTATTGAATTTCGGCCGGCGCCGTCTTGTCATACCTTGAAGCCTTGGCCCATTTGGCGGCGACACGGATCTTGGGTTATCCTACCCCGTCTTGACACTGCCTCTATCCCGGATCCAGGTTTGGGCGCCGAACGATATCCACCGGGAAAGTAATTGAGTCTCCATTTCGCCACGTTTCCGCCTGCGTGCCTCTCTTTCCGAGGGTAGGTGCGAAAGCGACAGACCAGGTTCCCGGGACACACGCAGTTCCATTCGGTTTTAGCCTCTGGACCGGGGCACCGACAAACCACATTGACGGTTGTGGCATTACGCCATTGGACTCGGGCTGCGAGGCTCGAAACCCAGTGACAGACAACCTCAGGCCTGAGGGCCAAAAGGAAAACGGCCACGCGGATAACGGCGTTTAGGTGTTTTGGATCTTTCGGATAACTGGACCGGCTGGGAAGGCGTCTGCCGCGCAGTATCGAATTCCCACATTACAGGGAACCTCTTACGGACCACCACATCTCAAGCTTACCGAGCGAGACGTTCGTTACCGTCGGATGATGAGCCTGACCAACCCGCCATCCGTCGCCTCTGGCCCCAGCTCGGTGCGGACGGGCACGCTCAAGAGAAGCGTCCAGGCCGCGTTTGAAGGTGAGTTTTGGTGTTTGCTTGTGCTTCATTCATCGTACCCGCCGGCCTTTACCTTACCTTGCCTTGCCTTGCCTTGCCTTGCCTTCACAAACGGACTTTCCGCGTCTGTGTTCGCCCCCTGCCTCGAGTTGGCTTATTCTGATATCCCCAATTTTGCCCATCTACCTGACTCGAACTGCTGTCAATGTGTCGTTTGAGGCGGCGGCGACGGCGGCGGACAAACCCAAA
>JABGLZ010000783.1:40387-52322 GCA_014705045.1 Colletotrichum theobromicola | reverse complement strand
AAAAAAAAAAAAAAAAAAAAAAAAAAAAAAAAAAAAAGATGCTCCCACGGGAGTTTGCGAAGACGACAGAGGGTGGGAAAAGTGTGAGATGAAATATAACATCTTCGGAACCACCCATCTGACCCCAATTCCGCCGTCGGCCGCCAACGCCGCCTTCTCCGCCGTGGATTTTCCCTTTCGCCTTCGTTGCTTTTACAATTTTGTTTTATCCACATTTTCTCCTCTTGTCGATCGACAGTCCCCAGCCCCGGCCGGCGTCCCATCCGTCCTGGTGTATCGAATCGTATCTCGCCGTATGCACCCCTCCCACTGCTAATCCTGCACACTGCACTCTGCACACACACACACACACACACACACACCTCTGTCTCTGGCCATTGCTGCTCTTTGGCTGCGCTCCGCATAGCTGCTTGGAGGCTTGGGGAAACGACTGATCAAGGAGCTGTTCCTCGGGAATCGGGGTCATTGTACTTCGCCGCGGCACAACTCGTCGCTTGCCTCTCTCTCTCAGGCTGCCAACTGCGTCGTCGTTTCTCACTCTGGCCCCCCCTAAAGCCCCCCAATCTACTACCTCATCCTTTTTGATTATCCAACTGCCCAAGACTACTAGCTCACCTCACGTCGCCTTACACACCCATTCATCACGACCCCAGGTCACATCCTATCGCATCCCAATCCCATCCTCCACCCCCTCCTATTCCCATCCTGCCGGGAATCCCGCCTACCACCAAACTTGCCTCTTGCATACATATCGCTGTCGGGAGGCCTTGCACTCACGTTGCGTTTGCGTCTCGTCTCTTCTCCTCATTCCCTCTGTTCGATCTTATTTTCGTCTCCTCTGTCTCCACTACACCCTTTTTTTCCCTTTTCCCTTTTTTTTTCGCTTTCCCTTTGCATCTCACACGAACGCCCAGGCGGAGAGCGGAAGGTCGTCGGCACCACCCAGGTTTTCCCAGCAGTGTGTTTCGGGCCTTCGGCGGGTGGCAGGCTGCATTCTTCCGCCGTGGTCTGGCTGGCCTGCTTAAAGCTTAGGAGGCGCCCGAACCCCGCGAACTCCAGCCCATTGCTTGCCTCAATTCAGCCCCCAGTCAGTCTCTTCCGAGGCCTGGGCCTAGATCGGCGGTGAGCTTTCTTGCCTGAGCTTGCCTTGCTTGGCCCCCTCATCTCAGTCGTCTTGTGCTCTCGTCAATCGTGTGATTGTCTCTCTCATAATCAGCCCTGTGTCGCTGTGAGAGGTCTCACCTCATCTCATCCTCCGCTTGTACAAAGACAGACGCAAAGCAAGGAGACATGTGTCGTGTGTGAAGCGAGTGCATATCATTTTTTTAAAAAAAAAAACCTTCTCTCTCTCTTCCCTCTCCTCTCGCCCGGTCTCTTATACCACCCCTCCTTCCATCCTCCCGCATACGTCCCTAAATATGTGGAGGGGTATCGGCTACGGCGGCCTGCACAGTCACAGCTCTTGTATTTGGCATCCCCCCTTCCGGTTACATCTTGAGTTCAAGATTCTCCACACCTCGAGAATCACCTCAAGCCATACTAATCTCACCTTTTCACAGACCCAGCAGACCGCGGTGTAGGCCACATCAACTACCAGCCCAAGGTCCGCGTCATCGAGCGGTACAAGGTCGTCGGCTTCATTAGCTCAGGAACCTATGGCCGCGTGTACAAGGCCCTCGGCCGCCAGGGCCAGCCCGGCGAGTTCGCCATCAAGAAGTTCAAGCCCGACAAGGAGGGCGAGCAGGTCTCTTACACGGGCATCTCGCAGTCCGCCATCCGCGAGATGTCCCTGTGCAGCGAGCTGAAGCACGCCAACGTCATCAAGCTGGTCGAGATCATCCTCGAGGACAAGTGCATCTTCATGGTCTTCGAGTACGCAGAGCACGACCTGCTGCAGATCATCCACCACCACACGCAGAACCCACGCCACCCCATCCCGCCGCAGACCGTCAAGAGCATCATGTTCCAGCTGCTCAACGGGTGCCAGTACCTCCACGCCAACTGGGTCCTGCACCGCGACCTCAAGCCGGCGAACATCATGGTCACGTCCGCGGGTGAGGTCAAGATTGGCGACCTGGGACTCGCGAGACGCTTCGACAAGCCGCTGCACTCCCTGTTCAGCGGCGATAAGGTCGTCGTGACGATCTGGTACCGCGCGCCCGAGCTCATCCTCGGCTCGCGGCACTACACGCCCGCGATCGACATGTGGGCCACCGGGTGCATCTTCGCGGAGCTCCTGTCCCTGCGGCCCATCTTCAAGGGGGAGGAGGCCAAGATGGACAGCAAGAAGACGGTGCCGTTCCAGCGCAACCAGATGCAGAAGATCGTCGACATCATGGGCCTGCCCACCAAGGAGCGCTGGCCGCTGCTGACCGCCATGCCCGAGTACACGCAGCTCGGCACGCTGCAGCCGCCGATGACGCCGCACCACCACGGGCACCACCGCGGCCACCACGGCCACCACCAGCAGCCCCCGCCCGCGAACGGGTCGAACCTCGAGAAGTGGTACTACAGCACCATCTCGCAGGGCCAGTCGAGCAGCGCGACGTCGGCGCCGTCGGCGCAGAACGCGCCGCTGGCGAGCCTCGGCGCGGAGGGGTACAAGCTGCTGGCGAGCCTGCTCGAGTACGACCCCGTGGAGCGGCTGACGGCGGCCAAGGCGCTGCAGCACCCGTTCTTCTCGACGGGGGACCGGCTGAACGCGCACTGCTTCGAGGGGCTGAAGAACGAGTACCCGCACAGGAGGGTCAGCCAGGACGACAACGACATCCGGACGAGTAGTCTGCCGGGGACGAAGAGGAGCGGGCTGCCGGATGATTCGTTGGCGAGGCCGGTGAAGAGGATGAAGGAGATGTAGGGGGTTGGGGGTTGGATTGTCTCGCAGGGGGGATGATGCGTGTGGTTGCTTTTGTTTTCCACCGGAGTTTTTTTGGGCGGAGTGGGTGGGGGCATAGATGTGGCGTTCGGGGCGTTGATACCATATGAGTTATATTAGATGGAATGGAATATGGGGACGAGGTCCTCCTGATGAAGTATATTATGCTGAAGAAGGGAGTGTGAGTGAGCGCGCGTGGAGGTGATGTGAATATACTGAGAGAGATGGCGGAGGACGGGCAGAAATATTCAGATTGCCGGCATCGAGCACCAAGTCGCAACGAGCAGCTCTGACGACTGATAAGGCAGGTCTGGCATCGCAGAGACGGATGTGGGCAGATGTGGCAAGCAGAGTGCGAATCTGCAGTTTCGACATCAGACACGTGGTCTTCAATTCCTTATTCCTGTAAAAAGGCGGTCTTGTCGAGGTTGGTCGTTGGACAGAAGTAGGCCTCATCATCCTTCTTGGCAATGCCTTTGCTTGATGGCATTGGGCATGGTCCGGTCACACTCGTTCTTGCACATGATGGCTGCCAGGATCTTTGGGAGCTATATAAAAGTCATTGAGGATAGACCTGATACAGAGGGCCGACGGGCAATAACACAGCCAGGACTTTTTCTCTAGAGAGAAGCATGCACCATGAGTCTTCCGACAGAGAGTTTTGGTGCTTTCCAAACTTGTAAGGGCTAATCGAGACAATTTTCATCATTTCCGGTCCGTTCTGTGGGAGTATTGATGAGGTGCGAGCCTCATACGCTTAAAATGATGAATAGAGTCTTTGAACAACACTTCAAGCCGGACCGAATCTGAGCGCCGTCAGAATACACTGCGATAGCCTCGGGGTGAAGCTGTGTTCAAGTCGACTCGTCATCCTGGTCGCCGCAATTTGACGGCGCTCAAGGCCCTCGATTGCTGGCTAGAACACCGGCCTCCCCTTGAATGTTCGTCCTTTTAAAGAGCGCATTGTACCTAAGCCTTGATCGCATGGAAGCTGCATTGCGAGTAGAGAGAGTATCTCTAGGTCCTGGAAGCAATGCGTACCCGGGCGTCGGCTGCTTAAATACGCTCTGCTGAGCTTATCTTCATGCTGCTGGCCAGGATAGAAGAAGCCACGCAGGTTGTGTGTCTGTTGTACGCTCCAAAAGGCTTCTGCAGCATATACATCCTCCATGGGCAAGATGATGGCCTGCAGTGAGCGATGCAGGCCTCATTCGAAGTTCAATACGAACAGTGGTGTCTGTGTCTTCTGCGTATACTGTTATGAACATAATGGCAGAAGCAATTGTCATGGGGGACGATGGGGCACAGGCTTGACCTGGATGTGTTCGGCGTCAATCTTGAGAATGGTTGCCCAACAGGACTAATGCTCTGTTTTCATTGGCTTCAATTGGTGAGAACGAGAACAAACCCTCAAGAATTTGGGGGTGAACAATCAGAAGAATGGCTGAGTACGTCTAGGTTTATAAACAATGGTTATCCGTACCTAAGCATCGAATTTACTGGTGGTTTGGCTGATTTCCCATGCAGTGTGTACTACAAGAGGGATATAAAGCGCGGACTCACGCAAATGAAATGAGTTGAGTGACAATCTTACGGTTTTCCCGTCTGTTAGAGTTCGCATTCTGAGTGTCTCCTAAGCTGAGGTAACCTCCCTGCGATACGTGCCATGGCCGAAAGGAATACATGCACCAGAATCGACTTGGCCTTTGTTACTCTTTGACGCCGTCTTTCTTCCCTGTCTTTGCTCAGTGGCGTATTCGTCTGCGTAGTGCGCATTGTCAGAGCGCATTCATGAATCCCAGACAGACATATACGTCCACGGGTTATCTCACATGATTGGGACTGCAGTGCTGTTGAGAGGGACGCAGAGACAGAAACCACCAGATAGGAGTTAAAGAACGAGATATTCGATTGTGCGTCTCTTGCCGGAGAGAGGTTCAAATCTAGTCGCAAGATCGCCGCTCTTATATACAACAAAATGCTCCTCTAAAATTACTTCTAATACGCCTGGTAACATATTTGAACGAGCTTTGGACTTAATAAGTGTCTTTCGCATCCTCAGGTATATGTTGTGGGGCTTGTGTAAGCTTGAGGTAGAATGGCAATGTGATTGATTCATCTTGTTTGATTTCGGATGGAGATGTGGGCAAGTGGAAGATTGCCCCGGAGGCGAATATAAAACTACTGCCACCCGCCTGATATGGTAACGGGTTTTCCCCGCTAAACAAATATATATCTCCGTCTGCACTGATGATTTGTCAGATTTGACAAGTATTTCGTCCATACGGTCTAGTTGGTTCTTGACAATTGGTTTGCGTCCCCTGATTGTCTGACACGTTCCTCTTTCTTTTGTCTCTTGGGCCCCATGTCGTCCAGTATCTGATGCGGGCTATTCAAGTGTATTTGATGCCCGAGGTCGATCCCGACAGCTACCTGATGGATAACGAAGAAGCTCCGCATCAGGAGGCTGTTCCACGGGTACCGCAGAACAGTGAACATTATGAAAAAGCCTTAGAGGAGACATCTATCGTGCTTTGGCTGTTGTTTCTCACTGGACGTGAAGTCTTACTAAAAAGCATCCTCTTAAGTACATGCCGTCACCCTATATGCAAGCTCGACCGAGCTATCACCTCATGCTATTTAGCGGAGAAGTCCAGAACTTCCATCATCGTTTGTACTAGAAGAGTTAGGCTCGTTATACTTCTAACATAGAGCTGCTTTAAATATCGCCTGGTGCTTCAACATTCTTGAATCCTTCGCACAATGTACGCGCGGTGATTCTGACTCACAGTCATTTAGAAAGCATAGCAGACGCTTTTTGGTAGCGTAGAGGCAGAGAGTTGGCGAGGCATGCTGGTAGCACGTGGCTGTCGCTGCACAGGATGAAAGGATGGTGGTTCTGTCGTTCTTTCCACCTTCCTACTTATACTTCCCCATGCATCAGCAACATCATATGCGGATGGCGATGGCCACTTAGAATAGTGAATTTGTTTCCTAAAGTCTTTGCGTCATGGAGACGCCCGGCGGGGCGTTATGCGATCCCTATGCACGCGAACGTACTGGACGTACTGGGCACGTCAATCACCTGGGTTACGAAGACCGGCCGGAATTGTGTCCCAAGAGTGGCTGCCAGAGGCACGTCAATGGCGAGGATATATACTTCTCACAGAGCTGATCGATAAAAAATAGAAGCAGCTTCCGAATCACCCGATTGCAAGGGAAGGAACAAGTGCTGTTGTTGCTCATGTTAGGAGTTTTGCGACATGATTCGCATTCGTGTCCCTCTGAACACCCATCAGGATATGGGTGATCTGGCTCGCCAGCGAGGGTTTGGCACTTCTACGACCACACGCCCACTCACATATAAGTCTTGAAAAGTTTGAACCTTTTGGTGTCCTTGCGAATGGAACGTAATCGTGGAGTGGTATGCTTGGTATGTTTCTCCTGGCTAGAGAAACTCACAAGAAAGCCGCGCAGAAACTATCTGCAGTTGACCTACCTGAAACCACATGCATTTGACTGTAGTCCTCTGGGTGATCCTCGTCGTGTTCTTATCCGCACTTGTGTGTACATCGACTTGGCGTCTGCGTGCTGATGTTTCTTGTTGGCCATCGCCATGGCACTGCGATAGTTGACATATTGAGGAATGATTTGATGAGCCGACCTAGCTCCGGAGTTTACACATTCGTGAAGAATTCAAGAGAATGCTTGAATACATCCGGCTGAATTCATGGCAGATCGACGGCCACCTCACGCCCGTAAATCCATGAGCGGGAGATCGCGGGACGCATCTAATTGGAAGGAGAACAGCTGAGATGGGCTCAGAGTTGGTTGACGTCTTTGATTGCCTCAGAAAAGAAGGGCAGCTGACTTGAGGTTTTGTTTCCTGAATATAAAGTCCTAACATTGCGATATTTGTTTCTTTTGAATAGCGAATGGGAGAGGACAATTACATGTTCCACAACCCGATAGATTGAACGGATTTGGTAAGGAAATAATTCGAAATCAGGTTGATGAAGAGATTGGTGGCCTAATGGAAATTCAATTCAGATTCTGACGTTTTGGCTGGCGACTCTGTTGACGTGGCTCGTCGTCTTGTTCGTGCGAATAGCATTCACTCTCAGACCAAGCGTTGTCTGCATCAACCATGCAGATCCTCCATCACGATCCTTCTACGAAAATGACAAGAGGAGCCCCCAGCGAGGCACATTCTATGCATCATAGGGCGGATCGAGTGAACAGCAGATAGTCTCGGTGCCAAATGAGTACCATTGAGGGTCGTAGTTTCATCCCCATCAGCCATGACAGATAGGCAGCTGCCGGCCTTTCGCAGTGCTCGGCCAGGCCCTGTGGAATAGGTTCTCTCTAGGTTCCACAGGTGGAAACCGGTCCCCATCACCGATCAGACAAGCATCGTCACTGCCGAAGGATCACGCGAAACATCAGGGTCAAGTGTTTGAGGAACCAAGGCATACGGTTTTGTTTTGATGCATTTCATATTTGAGAGAATCATGAACCCATTCCCCCTTTCACGCCGCGTAGACTCTAGAATTTTATGTGCTCCGACCAACCCAGCCGAAGACACACCAAGGGACGATGCAAAAGCCGCAGTGTTTCTTCGTCGAATAATGCACAAAGCCGCAGCCGGTTGGATGACCCCATGAGATAAGGGAACCCCCGAGGAACACACGAGCCCAAGTTGACGACATTTTTCATTTTGATGTTCCACCAACGCCGCCCACGGTGCGGATGATCCGGGGAATCCCTCATGCGCCTTGACCCTAGGCAAGGTAAACCGCTTACTCCTTCTTCTTCTTGGCACCCTTGACCTTCGCCGTTCCGCGCAGAGTCTTCTGGCGGTTCTTGCGCTGCTTGCCTGTGGAGCGCGAGGAATGTCAGCAGCTGCTTCTTGGGGAGGGGGGTTATTGTTCGCCACCGCGTAGGAGATATCAGACGGTCCGGCAGATGGACGGCCTTCGGGGAGATGCCCGACCGCTTCCACAGAACCTCCTGATGTCCTCCCAGGGTGACGGACGGGTGTCGACGTACGCTGCTGTCTGCTCGCCTTCTCGATCTTGTTGGCGAAGCCAACGCGGACCAGTCTGTAGTGGGGCTCGAACTTCTTCATGGCCTCGGGGGAGTCGTAGACGAGGGCGAAGCCGGTGGTCTTGCCACCACCGAACTGGGTGCGGAGGCCGAAGACGTTGATCTGGTCCTTGGTGGCCTTGTACATGGAGCCAAGCTTCTCACGGAGCTCATCCTTGGAGATGTTGGCACGGCCGGGGTGGAGGATGTCACTGTTGCGCGGGCAAAGTCAGCACACACAAGTCTTTGATGCGAACTTTTTTCTTTATCGTCCTTCGCCCCCCGGTTGGCCCCATGTCTCCTCCACGCGCTCGCGTCTTTTCGAAAATTTGTGGCCGATGAAACTGTCGCAATTGTCGCTCTCTTTCGTTTTTCGATGGCGGCGGTGATGGTTTGTCGCGGTTGGATGCTCTTCTCGTTGCGGTGGTTTCCTTCCTCTCCTTCGGTCCGGGGCTTCTTGGGGGCAGACAAAGACGGAAATCTTGAGGGGGCAAACTCACACGACCATCTGCTTACGGCCAAGCAGGGGGTTACGGATGAACTTGCGAGTTCGCAGGGTGACGGGGGTGTCGACGTCCGCCATCTTCGCGGTTGGGCTGATCTGTCTGTCGAGAGGGTTGACGCTGAGACAGAAAGTCGGAGAGGTGTGATATCGTCAAAGTCCTGAGAATTGTGATGGGGTACCAGAGGTGAAATTTCCGCGAGGGGGACTGGTTCGCTTAATTGGGCGGAAGCCCTAGAAAGAGTCCGTGCCTCAGGACCGGCGCACAGCCTGCCAGCGACCAACGGCAGCGACTGGAGAGTGGCGCCAAGTGTCAGGGTCACGTGGGGCTGCTGGACCTTTTTTTTTCTTGGTCTTTTTCAATGGACAGTTGGGAGCGCACCAAATGTCATGTGACTGGCACCTTCCCCCAGCGAATTAGAATTTTTGGGATGCAACTCTGGGAATGTCGACCAACTTGTGGAGGGGTCCGACGCTGCACTGTGTTTGTACGGCTCGACTTTGCGATTCTGACTCAGCAACATCTCGGTGCCCCTCGAACTTACTCACATCGACATCTCGAATTTCAATGTTCTGACTTGATGAGATATTGACACCGGATTGTTTTCTTATTTCTTTCAATCTCCGTTCTTGGACTCAACTCTGCTCTTCTCATACTGAGGAGGTTTCAGAAAAATCCACATACGATTTCATTCCTTTAAGGGGAGCTCACAATCCGGTGCCTTCTCACATTCCCATTTTTTCAACTCACATCCCAATCGGGCAACACGACAACTTCATTTGAAACCCTGGTCAACCACATCAGACACCAGGCACAACGTACCATATTCATTGCCAAGATGGACAAAGTTTCAACACCAGACGAGTCCGTCAATCGGTTTTGCTCCCAATATCTGCAGCTCGAGCCAATGCTAGATTACCCACCTGCTCAAGTTATTCGAGAAGCAGAGACCCAGAATACAATCTACAAGAAGCTGTTTTCAGACGAAGGCCCACGTTTCGCGCCCCCAGGTCGATATAGACTTCGTGTACTTAAAGAGCTCGTCGCGAGAATAGAGTCGAGTATCGAAGACTGGGACCAGCATGTAAGTGGCCCCTCAATCTGTAACACCCAAGCATAACACGTTCCCGGGCGGAAGCGTCTGACTACGCTTAGGAGGTTTCGGAAGATCTCATGACAGCCTTGTCAGAGTCTCTCGCGACTTCTATCCCCTCCGAGGCTTCTTCCGTCCAGCAAAAGTCCTACGTCACATATCATCTTAGCGGACTGGAGAGCACATCCCCAGATCAGTCGTTATCTACGCCTGACATCACCCTGCTTGAGGCCCGCTCGCTGATCTCTGCGTCTGGCACGACGGGTCTCCGAACATGGGAAGCCGCCTTACACCTTGGCCAGTACCTATGCGCCAACCATCAGATCATCAGCGGGAAAAGGGTCCTGGAACTTGGTGCGGGCACCGGATATCTCGCCATCCTCTGCGCCAAGCACCTCGGTGCCGCTCAGGTTGTCGCTTCTGACGGCTCCGATGATGTTATCAACAACCTACCAGAGAGCTTCTTCCTCAACGATCTCCAAGACAGCGAGCTCGTCAGGCCCATGGAGCTGAGATGGGGACACGCCCTCATCGGGACTGAAGACCAGCTGTGGAACAACGGCGAGAGCGTCGACGTCGTCATCGGCGCCGACATCACGTACGACCAGAGCATCATCCCAGCGCTTATCGCGACGGTCGAGGAGCTGTTCACCCTCTTCCCCAAGGTGGAGGTCTTGATATCTGCAACGCAGCGCAACGAGGTCACTTTTGAGGCGTTCTGCAGCCGCTGCCGCGAACGCGGCATGGGCTTGGACTACGTCGACTTCCCGATTCCCGCCAGAGCGCTGCAAAAGGGCCCCTTCTACAGCGATAGCGTTCCCATCCGGATATGCCGAGTGTCTGCGCCCTCGAGTACGAGCACAAGCGTGATGTGGTGAGATCGTCACCAAAGCGACCGTGAATGCCGCCCTGATAAGCCGCGGTTGAGCCCCCCGCGGCAAGTAGGTTGAGGCCACCGCAATGCAGCTGTCCGAGAGGCACTGCGCTGAACGGTCGGCATCGTACATATGCAACTTGCGGGACGCAACGCCTGCGGGGCAATGCATCTCTCGAGCACAGAGAGTTCCAGGCCACTAGCGCACATTCCAAGAGCTTTCAAGATGTCGTCGTCGTCTGCTTGACTCCTCGTAGGCTAGACAGCGCAGTGACTGCAGGGCAAACAGGAAAAAGAGGGTTTCTGCCAGACCAGCTGGCTGCAACATCACAACATGTGAAGTTCGATAAAACTTGATAAGAGACGATGAATCAGCAACAGCAGTTCATGGCGTGACGCTGCAAAACCTACATCAGCAAGAGGAGAGCTCACAAGGTTGACAAGGATCAGCGGTGACATGCGTGCAAATTCAAAACGCAGGGTCCAGTCTGAAATTCGAGAGTGGTGCGTCTCTGGTAAAATGGGAGCTCTCCCGAAACCCGAGAAGCCTCCAGGATATTCTCGCGGCAGGAAGAGGGGAAATCTGGTGACTCCAAGAGCGAATGGCGTCTTGCAGCAGCGAATAATAAGCTTGCATGGTACTGTCGACGATGACAAGTCGGGGCTGAAAGTCAGTTCATGGCGAG
Source organism: Colletotrichum theobromicola (assembly GCA_014705045.1). NCBI lineage: Eukaryota > Fungi > Ascomycota > Sordariomycetes > Glomerellales > Glomerellaceae > Colletotrichum > Colletotrichum theobromicola. Next base: position 41,206 of record JABGLZ010000783.1, on the reverse strand, counting down.
TAACATCGTTCGTGAGCTCGAGTATGCACTGCACCCCAAGCTTTTCCCCCGAGCCCATCATGCCATCTCCAACAAGATTCACAGGGACCTCCGCGAACCAGTCGATTATCAGGTTATTGCCTGTCAACTTCATGCATCCCCAGCTTTCCCCGCATTCCCGGGGGCGCCAGAAGCATGTGGCCTGATGCTCCGGCAGTCTCAGGGCGCGCGGAGAGAGTTCGAGGGCACCGCAAACATTCAGGATGAGGGGTCAACCTTTTCTTCTCCTCTAACCTTCTTCGCCTGTTGCCTTTTCCCCTCCTCTTCGGTTGTCGGTTGGGAACCCCAGAAAGTCAATTCATTACAGGGGAAAAAAAAAAGCTTGACCCAGAAGGAACGAAATTTACGTAAGGCTGTGTTGGCCAGAATTCAATACGGAGACTACGCTCCGGTTGACGACGTGTGGAAAGGTGAGCCTGACGGACGGGTGGACGTCATCTTCAGCGACCGTCCAAGGTGTGGCTGAAATCTTGCTGGGGGGAAAGAATGGAAATTATGGCGAAACACCACGCAAGCTGGGCCTGGGTGACGTTCGAAGGTCGTGTGGCTCGCACGAAGGAACGGACCCTTGCAACATCGATTAGAGAAAAGAGACGCAGGGAGCTCAATGATTGGGCGAGCTGGCATTCTCCGGGAGCACCAACACATTGCTAACCCACCGGTGTTGGGTGGCCTAGCCATCATTTGTGGAAGCTCAGAGCTTTGATAGCTGCCCGGGGGAGCTGTCTTTTTTCCTTCTGGACCTTCCTTTGACGGCATGGGAGCAGCAATGGCCGGGGG
>JABGLZ010000783.1:26516-40271 GCA_014705045.1 Colletotrichum theobromicola | reverse complement strand
CCAAAAAAGGCGGGAACGAAACAGGGCAGGGTCGAGCCGTTGAAACGAGGCTATGAAGTCATCGCACGCGCCCCAAGGACGAGGATCAGAAAAGGCTCAGATCATGGGCCGGCCTGTCGACTTTCCCATCAGTCCCATCATGTGTTTGGTTTGGGTCGAATTGTGTGTCTGCGTATGTGTTGTCTGGTGTGGTTTGCGACTTGTCAGAAAAAAGAGGCCTTGGGATCGCCCGCCGGTCGCCTTCCCCTTCCGCCTGTTGGGGGCCGAAGGAGGCTTCTCTGCAAGGTACGAACCGCCTTGCGGTGGTCTCGTGGCTGCGGTTGCGTACGCCGGGGGCGACGATCACAGAGGCTGGACTCTCCAGGAATCCTGATCCCCTCCGATCATTTGATGATGGGAGCTCCTGGGCCCTTGGCCCTTCGGTAGAGGTGCAGGTGTTGGCGTCGCCGCGCCGCCAGCCTGAGGCGAGAGGTGAGGTCGTCTCGTCCCGGACGAATGTCCGTTTGCAAGCTCTCTCTGAGGGTGGTGTCGGAGTGACATCCATGCAACCCACAGCAGCAAGAAGGGTCTTTTTCGACAAGCTGCCAAACTGAACAAAAAAAAAAGGCATCTCGACACCCGAAGAGAGAGTGGTGTGTACACCCTTCACCGCTCACCATCATTTCCTGCTGGGCATGATTGTCTCCAGGCCGTCTCTGGGCCAGGCTGCGCTTGAGATCAGAGGCGTTGGCTGATCCGCGGCCTCTGCCCAGAGGGATCTCCCGCAACACGAGCATTGGATGCGAATCCGTCTGAAAACAGGATGTCCCCTTACCAGAACCCCTCCAGCAATGGCCACAGCTTGTCCTCCTGTCTTTCCTCGGAAGTGGTGCCGGGCCCAGCTTCTATTCAAAGCACGTCGGAGCAAAAAAACATAACAGCATGAGCGTTATTAGCGGGCCGTGTGCCAAAGAGTGGCCCCCCTTGTGTCCCCAGTATTACCAGGCGAATACCTCATCGAGGGCTAAAAAGCAGGGAGAAATGGCAAAGCTGAGGAGAACAAAAACGTGGGATCGCGATACGTGAGACCCCAAGCGCTGGCAAGCCACATGGTCTTCTGAGGCACGTACGTCACTTGTGTGTGTTCGAATGCCCTTGTAGCGGCCTGAAGTTGAGAAGTACAAAATGCCACCAGCCTCAAAGGCGTCAAGCCCCGAGACAGTTGTCCAGTCTCAAGCAACCCTTTCCCTCGTCTCCCTACCTCCTTCAAGTACCTTGGTCTAGTACACCGAACCCGGGACAAGCCCGTCGATATTGTCACCAGCATATTTCTCCGCATTGCTATGTATCATTGTGATATAACCTGGATCACCCCCGAACCTCCGGAAATCCAGCATAAACCAGAACACGGACATCAGCAACAGAACAAGCAGCGGCATCATCAACAGGAATCACGAGAACTGCAGAAGAAGCAGCGCAGCCCCGCAGACACGAGCCCGCACAGCCATACCGGTAATACTACGCCCCAGCAGCAGCAGCAACAGCAACAACACCACGATCACCTCAGCTTCGTGCATCTTCTCCAGTCCCCATTCGCCAGAGACTTCTTTCTGGCCTCGCATCAGCATCGTCGTCACCACGGCACCGGCAACGAGCACAACCGCCACACAGGCGCAGACGCTAGCAGCCAGCTGAGGTCGATTTCGCCTCCAGGGGCCCTCGCACCTTATCATCGAACTTTGTTATCGCCTTCGCCAACCGCATCGTTGGTATCACAATCTCGTCGTCGGCTGCACTAACAGCGCCACGCCGACACGACCCTGCGCACCACCAATTTGGGAAGTAGACCCGTATCAGGGCGCTCAACTTGGCCAAACGTCCCCCCAAAAACTGCCTACACGAAAGAATTCGGGAGATAGCGCCATCATCATAACAGTACCTACAACACCACCACCACCACCACCACCACCAACAACAACAACACCACCAGCAAAAGGGCCAACGACAAGCAAGGCCTAGCCCCGACGTGGACCAACTGGACCTCTCGTCGGAGCGCGTGGGCTGCATGTTACTAAATATTAGTTGCATGCTCCATTGCTGTGCCCTTCTTTTCCCGGTTGGATAGCGCAACATCGAACCGGTTTATTGCACCGCCGGCAGCGAACCGCATCCACAGGCGACCCCTCTGCCAACTCCGACCTGCCATTCGAGTGGGCAAAAACCACAGCGCCTACGGAAGACGCATTGAAAGACGACAGCGCGCTTGTCAGTTGTCTTCGTATTGCCATCCACCTTCCATCCGGGCTGGACCGGGTCTATTAATTGGACCAGGGGTCGTTCGAGAGTGCTCCCTCCACACACCATCTCCCAGACATCCATATCCCCGTCCGTCCCGTCTTACGCTATCGGCCGCCAATATTAGGTAGTTGGCATCCCCTCATCGTCACCATCACCACCAACCGGATACCACCGTTCAGTGGGATTTCAGACCGTATCATCTACATTCACACAAGACTTTTGGAGGGAATTTCGTCCCGACTTGTCTGAGTCTAGGTCTCCCTTCCCAAATTGCATACATTCACACAAAAGTCTCATCCTTCCATCCCCTTCCCGTCCTTCCCCTCTGCTGTCACGGACGACGGCAAACACACGCCATCACACCAGAGCTAGCCAAAGTTTTAGTCTCTTTGGGCTTTGACTCCTGCGACGGCAGACCTGAACCGCTCCATCAAAAGCATCACTTGGTCCCAAAAAAGCTTCCCGACCACCTCCCGGTCGTCGGCCGGCGCGTTCCCTATTCCCTTTTCCGCACCCTGCTTGCGCATCCCTTCTCCTGACTACCGGGCGCCTTACCCCGTTTTGTCGGTTTTTTGCAACAACGGGTTCGCCGTTTGTTGGTATTTATTAGCAGTGGGACACCACCACCGCGCCTGAGGTCTTGGCTCGCCGACACCATCCATACAACTGCGTACGCACCGCAGCAAGCAAAGCACACTTGGAAACCACGTTGAAGTCCAGCCCCGAGGGCCACAAACATCCCGGTCCCTTTGCATTGTATGGTGTGTTAAACGCCCTGTGGCTTTTTATCCTGCTGGTTCTATTTAGCGCCACTTCGAACGGGGGGTGATTTCCACGAGGGACGTCCAAGCTTTGATTATTGGTACCGGAGAAGCACCACGATAATCAACGTGCTGGTTCTGGTTCCTGTGCCTGGCCTGTCTCTCATTCTCATCTCGCCCAGTTTCTGACAAGTCTCTGGTTCCCTTCCATCGCGCATTACCTTATCTCGTCAACTCTCCGCTTATTCCCTTCCGGGCCACATCCCACCGTCACCTACCTATTAATAAAAAAACAAGAACCGGAAAAGCCTGCCACGCCCGACAGGACCACTAACCATTTGCCGGGGGGGCTTTCAGTTGAGGAACCACGGAACCCAGTTGAGGAGTCCATTTCTTACATACAGATACTGGACCTGGACCTGGGCCTGGCTTACACTTACCGGGAGCGACCGACCGACCCAAGCAAGCGACCTTATCCAGCTGCATCGGACGTGCACACCGCAAACTGCAAAAGAGGCACGACGCACACCTTAGCTACATAATATTACTTGATCGCCTCTCTTTCCCCGGACCGGGAGGAGAGCTCTCACCTCCTCACCTCCTCACCTCCTCAATCTCTGACCAAACATCTGCTCGCCAGCGGGCACGCCCCGATCAGTCGCTGCATCCCTTCTCCTCTTTTTCACATTTATTACCGACATCTGAGGGGAACGTCCTGCTGCGCGACCCCCGCCAAACCCACGCAAAAAGTCGGACCAGTTGGACAAGGCCCAACGCCCGCGCCCCAGTCCGCATCTCCTTCTCTTGCACGCCAACGGGGGTTCATTTGAAAGGAGACAAAGGACGACGGCTCCACCTGTGATCGACGCCATCGACAGGGCGGGAGAGCTAGCGAAGGCACTCGGTATTAGTACTCGAACCCACGCAGCCATTCTCGTCTCCTCGAACCATCGGACCAAGCCAGACCACGAGTCAATTGCCCTCCGTCTTCTCCCCCCCCTCTCTCACACTCCCAGCCATTCACCGTCGAGGCCATTTCCTGCGCTCTTATCAGCCGCTTGACGCCTCTTTTACCGTTGTTGGAGCACAAACAAACAAAAAACAAACTTCACCACCACCGACGACAACTCGGATATATATCCAGCTACCTGAGGACCATTGCGGTGACCGATCTACCTCTCCTGCCGAACAGAATCAAATTGACGACATCGTCTCACTACCCCCTCGTCATCTCACGAGTATATCTCGCCAGTGCACGCTGCACCACACACACTTGCCGACGACACTCCGAACTTTGTCTTCGTCCACCTACCTACCCAATCGTCAGCCCACAGCTGAACCATTTCAATTACCTCTTATTTCTCTCCCACATTGTTTCCCGATGGGCTCGTCAATAGCCCAAAGACATCTCACCTGCACATTACAACTATCATATCCATTAACAACACCATCAAAAATGGCCGCCCAAAGCACCCTCCCCCTCTCGCAGGAGCAAACCTCCAACTTCGCCCTGCAACAATATCTCCTCCTGCACTCCCAACACGAGGAGCTCCGCCAACACCTCGACCAGATCAGGCCCATCACCACAACCTGCAGCACCTCCCTCGCCTCCTCGCCCTCAGTATCCCCCACCCGCAGCACCTGCTCGCCCTTCGGACAGTACCCCACCGGCGGCGGCGGCCGTCGACACCACAGCCGCAGCCGGCGCTCGTCGCTCTCCGTCCCCAAGGCGCGCCGCAGCAGCTCCCTCGCTCCGATCGCGGACGAGACGACGATCTGGGCGGTCGCCGAGGAGGAGCAGCGCCTGTTCGACGTCAACGAGGGCATGAAGCGGGCCCTGATGGAGCTGCTCAACTGCGAGCAGGTGCGGAGCGATAGCTCGTTCCGCATGTGGGTTCAGTGCCGTCTCATGGACACGGAAAAGGAGCTGCGCTCTGAGCGACGACGCAAGAGCTCTCCCTGAGCTTCTTTTTCTCGCTCATCTCTGATCGACAAATATCGACCACCAACTACTAAAGCTAATTTGCCGGGCTTGGAGTTTTGTTCTTATCGGCAATTTGGGAAATGGGACAGAACAAGGTACGATTTACCTTGGGGAAATGGCGTTGAGGGGCGGTGGGAATTTCTGAAGACCTGCCGAGAAAGGCATGGCAAAGTCATCCATGGCATGGCATGCACCGCGGGACAACAAAAGTTGGATGCATACGGGCGAATAGCATTCATTGCTTCATCATTTTTTCCAGCATTCGCCCGAGGGAAACTCTTTTTTTCAAATGTTTACACAACGGCGAGGTCTTGATCAGCACAGCTTGACATCCTTCCTCTTTTTTCTTCTGCGTATTTTAATTTGGCGGTTGTAGGATACCAAACAGACATAGAGCTTGTAATGACCGACACGACACCAAATTTACATACCAAACCATCTATTACTCCCTTACCTTACTTAATCTTGCTGTAGCCAGTGCCATGTCCAAAGTCCGAAAACATTGCTTCTTTGTGTGATGAACATGTGGATGTGGTTCGAGCATGACGGGAGATCTTCGCGATGCATGCGGGCATAGTTCGGTGCTGCAGCTCCCAAAGTCTGTGCCGTTGCGGTATTGCCACCCCCAGTTTCTCAGGGAATCAATCACAGACAAGCCGAATTCTGCCCAGGGCCAAAAAAAGCAAATCAAAAGTCCAAGATTTTGGCGAAATGTGATCTCCAGACTAGGACGCTTCGGCCGGATCCAATCGGTCAAGCTCCAAGCTCCGAAATTCAAATAAATGGAGCCCCCTTTTTTTGTATTTCTATTTTTTATGTTTTTTTGAGTGTGTGATTCGATTCGCCGATCACGCAACTTTGATGTACAGTGTGCACGGGCCGTGGGTATAGCATAAGCGGCACTATGTGAGTCGTGACGAGACACTGTCTCGCAGCTTGCACCTTTCGTGGGGCCCGTTGCCTCGTGGATTTGGGCCATCGTTGTTTGCTTCGCTTCCCACCTTTGACTGCAAACAATCGACGACATACGATACCACGCACGCACGCCCCAGCGCCCGAAACGCCACTTGCGCTCTGCTTACGTAGCTGCGTTTAGATCGGCGAAAGCTTCGAAGCTTGGAATCTCGTGTTGTTTTCTCAACAAAGCGGTACTTTTGTTCTGGTTGGGGTCTCTGTTGATCAGATCGCGGCGCAGAAGGGAAAAAAAGGTTTCGGGAAGCTCCGTCCACGACGACGACGACGACCACTTCAACTACCACGACAACGAGGCAACCGGCACCGGCACCGGCACCGGCTGTCATCGCGGCGACAGCACCGATAACGAGGAGGGAAAAAGTGACGAGAGCGACGGTTGCGACGTCAGCCTAGCTAGCCTTCCGAATCAGCGCACCGAACCGACCGCCGCCATGTCGGTCCTCTTGGAGACGAGCTCTGGCGACATTGTCATTGACCTGTTGGTCGACTACGCGCCGAAGCTGTGCGAAAAGTAAGTTGAGCCCATAACTGGCCCCCCGGCGTGTGCCGCTACCAAGCTCTTGCTCAGCTAACCACAAAGCGCGACAGTTTCCTGAAGCTCTGCAAAGTCAAGTACTACAACTTCTCGCCGATCCACTCGGTCCAGAAGAACTTCTCCTTCCAGACCGGCGACCCCCTCGGCCCGCTGTCAAAGGAGTCCGACGGCGGCACCTCGATATGGGGCCTGCTATCGGGCGACAGCAAGAAGAAGATGTTCCCCGCCTTCTTCCACCCGAAGCTCAAGCACCTCGAGCGCGGCACCGTGAGCATGGCCACCGCGCCCCTCGACTCGGACCCGGAAACGCGCGTCGCCGCGTCGCAATTCATCGTCACGCTGGGCGACGAGACGGACTACCTGGACGGCAAGGCTGCCATCTTCGGCAAGGTCGTTGAGGGGTTTGACGTGCTGGAGAAGATCAACGAGGCCATCGTGGACGACAAGGGACACCCGCTCATCGACATCCGCATCAAGCACACCATCATTCTCGACGACCCCTACCCCGACCCACCGGAGCTGCGGGAGCCCAGCGGCTCGCCGCCACCGAGCAAGGCACAGCTCGAGACCGTCCGTATTGCGGACGAGGCTGCCCTGCACGAGGACGACGACATGGACGAGGAGGCCGTTGAAAAACGGCGGAGGGAGAGGGAGGCACGGGCTCAGGCGCTCACTCTGGAAATGATGGGTGATTTGCCGTTTGCCGAGGTCGCCCCTCCCGAGAACGTCCTGTTCGTTTGCAAGCTGAACCCGGTCACCACGGATGCCGATCTGGAGCTCATCTTTGGCCGGTTTGGCAAGATCCTTAGTTGCGAGGTCATCCGCGATGCCAAGACGGGCGACAGTCTGCAGTATGCCTTCATCGAGTATGCCGAAAAGGCCTCCTGCGAAGCTGCGTACTTCAAGATGCAGGACGTGCTCATTGACGACCGCCGCATCCACGTGGACTTCTCACAGAGTGTGAGCAAGCTGAGCCAGGTCTGGAGAGACGACACGAATAGCAAGCGCAAGAAGAACGCCTCCAGGGGCGGATGGGGAGGAGTCGACGAGCTCGAGAAGCGCAGACAATACCGCGACGTGTACGAGAGGGACGGCGACAACTACGATCTCGTGTATGGAGATGAGGAGATGAAGGGCCGTGCCGAGCGTGACAGCAACCGCCGGCCTGAGCCCAAGGGACAGCAGGAGCAGGGCAGAGATCACGCCAGGTCAGACAGGGAACGCAGGAGAAGTCGGAGCCCCGGACGACCCAGAGACAGGGACAGGGACAGGAGGGGAGGAGATAGAGATCGATACCGATCCGACGATCGGAACCCCGGACGACGGTACGATGACCACGACCGGCGACGTGACGATCGGGACTCGGGTCGTAGAGACCACAGAGACCGCAGAGATTATGATAACCGGAATCGAGGCAGGGATCGAGGCGGAGACAGACGAAGATAGCAGCAGCACTGCGGACATGGTTCTTGCGTCCTCCCCTTCCTTTTCGTCCACGACAACAACATCAGCAGCAGCAGAAAAGCAGAGCAGAATACCCAGTCGCCGTTGCCCAGCTCAGAGCCAGCACGGCCGACCACCAGATGTAGACACCCCTCCAAAAGAAAGTACTTGAATTAACGCCGACGTTGCCACTGCCGCCCGCGTAAGGCTCGTGTTTCATGAAAAATCTCGTTGACCTGTCGAGATGCGGCCACGGCAACCTGCACGCAAGCATCTCGTTACGTCTCTTGTTGGCCAGGAGTCCGGATGTGTGGGGGATGAGATGGGGGGCTTGGAGTTGGGGATAGAGAGGAAATCATCACCACCAAAGGCCGTGGGGCGTCTTTCTCTCATGTCGCACATGGCGAATGACCTGCTCGAAGCAGGACAGGTAATGTCTCACTATTTCGCCGTTGCAAACTAACAAACATATCCCCCCCGGGGGCGGCGCCCATTTCGACTTGCGTGGAGCTGCAAGTAAGCGGCTCGGAAGTCAACCGCGGAAGTGGGGATCGGTGCACATCAGAGTGGCCCGCGGAGGGAGGCTACATTAGTCCGCCTGCCGTTTGGTGGTAGCTGTCATCTGTCAGTTGTCATATCTTCAAGGTTGCTTCTTGTGTGTTCCCCTTGGCGGCATCTAGACGGACGATGGGCCACAGACAGCCCATCTCTGGAACTCGCATGCAGGGCCGGGCATGCGTGTAACAACGGCTTCGACCTGTCAGAAGAGTCTCCGAATGCCTCATACTTCAGCTGGGCCACATGGAGGGGGGGCCATTTCGGGAGTTCCTACGACCAGGTTTGTTCGGGAGCGAAGATGATATCTTTAAGCTCGAGGGCCTTCGTCACTTACATCCGACAACGACTGATCCTTTTATCGTGGAGGGAATCTATCTTTAATGCCGACTGCAACCCCATGGCAGAGACGGAAAGCGGCCAACATGGCGGTCTCTTGAGTAGGTCTCGCAGCCCTCCCTCCTCCCACCAAGGCAGCCCGTAACATCCAGTCGCTAATGTTGCACAGGATGATGGAAGTGACAGCATGTCGAGTCTCTCTGCAGAACAGCTGCAATTCTTCCTAGGCCGGCAGGCAGGCCAGGCATCGACGAGCCTGTGTAACGAGAGCTTTCCTCAGCAAGAGACATGAGGCAAAGCTCGTCCGCTGTGTTACTTTCCGGTCTTTCACTTGTCGGGCGATGATAAGCTCCAGCCAGGCGGAGAAGGCCGATCGATTTCCTTTCCAGTCTGGCGGTCTGGCGGACGAAACCACAAAGTGATGTGTTCGTTGGCAGCATTGGCAGCATATCAAGGCCAAGCCAAGCATACGGGCACACATGCAAAGGCCTGGATCCTGGACCGTACCTTATGCTTCCATATCGCCCAACGGATAGTGGAGGCAGCCGGATCGGCTCGTACTCTGCGCCTCCTTTGGTGCCTGGCCTGGTGGCTTTTTCTTCTCCCTCTTTGCTTGCTCCCACGCCGAACCGGCCTTATTTCCATCTGCCCCGGGCATGGCCGCCCTCGTTATGGGTTGTCAGATGACATTATGTACCTGGGAGCTGGCCCAATCGCTTACGGGACTTGTGCGCCGTTGCAACGGATACCTGCATGAAGAGACCGGGGCCGGCTCTGGCTGCGATTGACACCCCATGCAGCACCCCGAGGATGGCTGGCAAAATTTTCCGTTGACAGAGCCGGCCGTCGAAGCCATGTGGGTTACTGCCAGCTGCCTTCCCGTCATGAAAGCCAGGCACGCGCACAACGCAAGGGAATATCCGGGCATGGGGGGTCAGGCAGAGGGGGGAGAGGGCGGGATGGGGACCCGCGGCGAGCAAGGTGAAATGGATCTGCACTTGCAACAGCCTGATCGTCGTCAGGACGTCTCTCACCTTGCTGGGCCACCATTGTGCATGATATCAGTCCTGACGCTGTACCACTCCGCCAGCGGACTCCTCAGTCGACTTTCGATACGAACTGCCCTCCACGAGCCACATTTCTCAGCGAGCGTCTTGCCTTCGGTGTGTCTTGGGACTGCGGCGCAGACTCTTATGAGCGGACCAGGTTTACACGTAAGACCTACTGGTTCAAAATATAATGATGGAAGCGAGGTGAGGACGTTGTCTCATCTGCCGCGCGCCCGCGCGCTGCTGGGGCAGTCTAGCAATAAGCTCCTGCGGAGCCACGAGTCTCGGTCGAGAGAGGGCCTGCAACCTCGCCCTCGTCCTTGCACTCCGTTGGACGACGGACCATCTCGGGCACCTGTGCTGCGACGGCTATGGACTGGCCTCGTTGCTTGCCCAGCTCGATGATATGGCGGAGAAGCTTCTACACGGACCGTAGGTAGCACCCCTGAGTAACGCGCGCTGTCATTACGGACGTTAGGGTTTCCCCTGAGGGATGAACATGGTCCGTCGGCTTCGAGCATGGACGTGCCATCCCAAGTGCTCTCTCCTGGTTCTTCAGCCTGAGAGCAGGAAGTGAATCCTTTGCGACGCCACTGTGGAAAGGGCTCAACTCACTTAAAGCTCCTGCAGGACCATTTGTCTACCCCTGATTCAAATGCATGAGATATCGGACGAGGTAGCATTGCATCCTCCTCCCTCCTCCTTCGCCATCACCGTGGCCGCCGTTCTTCCAAGCCGAGATACTGACCGCACTGAAGGTGGGGTCCCCTCCTACGCGGACGCAGCAGCAGCAGGCGGTAGATGCACACACACACACACACACACACCTACTGTGGAAAAGAAGCCTTGTAAAAGCTGTCAACGGATGTACGTGGACCTAGCCGCGCCTCAACGGCAACGCAGAAGCGGGAGCCACCCACACACACCTTTTTTCCCTTACGTGCCTCAGCCGCCCGCCCGCTGCCCGTTTGCTGCTATTCTTGGTCCCCTGCCGTTGCTCAACCCCCGCGCGCGCGTGTGTGTCGTGTGTACATCGAGCTGCTCCCGCCCCAGGGTTCTTCGTTTCGTTGCTTTGTTCGTTGGCCCCAAGGCTGCGCACTACGACAGTCCGGAACTCCAACGCTCTGTGGAGGCCCAACGGTTGTGCCAAGTTGGATCATCAGAGTGCAGCGCCTGAATTTGGAGTTGCAGCAACGACATCAATGGGGGCATGCAGACGGAGAGGGACGGAGGGGGGGCGAGGCGGCAGCCAGAAAAGACGCTGCGCTACCACAACCACAGCCTGCTTCGAGAATGACGGTGCGACGGAGATGGACCTGTTTGGCAGCTTTCCCCTGGGGCCAAGTGGCCGTGTCCGCGGCCTTCTGATGAGGTGAGGGTTAAGCGGCCCTCACGGCGGCCACATTCATGCAGTCCAATCGCCGAATGACAAACAATCAGAACCAACTTGGCCATCATTCTCAATGGGGTTGGACTTTGGTATGTGCCCAAGGGCCATGCCATGGTCTCGTCCGGCTGTGAGATTGAATTTCCTCACATTAATTCTGCCAGCTGTTGCAAGTTTGTCTGAAGGGGATCCCTCGCGGAAGCTGCCGGCTGGCAGAGCTATTGAAGAGGTGCATTTCCCCCATTCGTCGATGCCAATGCAGATGACGACCGTTCCAGCATGGGTGCTTTGCCGGTGTCCCATTCTTTTTCCAACTGCCAAAATTTGACCGGGCATCTCTTCATCCTACATATGTACGTGCGTTGGCGCCGAATGTTTGGCGAACGGCGCGAAACGAACGGAGCAGGGGAAAAAGCAAAAATATCTGCACATCATCCAAACCCGCCCACGCAGCAGCAACAAATGGATTTTCAACTTTTCTTCAGCAATCGGATTGGCGGTGTCACTCCAAGCTTGGGCAAGCAAGCCAAGCTAGCACCTCTTGATGCTCCATGCTTTTTGGCTCCCAGCTCACAGCTCACTCTTGCCTTTGCTTTTTCTTTGGAGACATAGAGAAGATTTGGTCGGTTTGATTTCGCACTCCTCTCGGCTCTTCCTGTCCACATTGCAAGCAAAAAAGCGAATCTGCCGCTGTTGCTTCTCGCATGGTGACACAGGGATCACCGCACACAGCGACACCCACCACAAGCGTATTCCATTGACGATGGCTTGCGTCACGTAACCTTCAGCTCTTGCAGCAGCAGCAACAACAGCAATAGCAGCGGCTTCTATCTCCGTCCGCTGCGCAGCGGCAGCAGAAGCAGAAGCACTTGGGCTGCGTTTGCATCACATCACATTCAGAGTGTCACTTCGCCTTACCTGCCTGCCCGCCCCTCTCCGCACAGATACACGGCCGCGTTGATGGGGGACGCCGGCTTGCCCTCAGTGACGCATCGTGAGAGGGTTGGACAATCAGAGGTTTGCCCCCAAGGTGGGACCGAGACCGCCGTTTTGCCCGAACGACGTTGGGGGAGCAGAAGCGTGCGTGCGAGTTGTTGTCGTTTTCCTGTTTGCCCGTTGAAACACACCTTCTCTGGTGTCGTTCCAGGAAGGGCGCTTTTCCCATTTCAGATGCTGCTCTTTCTCAAAGCAGACAAATTTGACCTCTGTGTTCCGTCAGTTCTGTAATCACTACTGCTGACGACGATTGTTGAGCATCAGTGACATCAAATGGTTGGGAGGAGGAGCAGGAAGTGGACAGTAGCAGGAAGTAACCGGCAGCAGCCAAGCTGGCCTTCATGATACATGTACGCTCTTTCTCCTCATTGTGGAAGCCTCCTCTGGAGCCAATACATCTCCAGCTCGCCGTCGGACGACTTGCACCGAGCGTTCGATGTCGCCGTTCGGTTTGTTGCTACAACCAAACTCGGCAGTTCTTCAGCGAGCCGTGGACGTGTGTGGGGAGAACAATCAAACCATGGGCTGGCTCTCTTTCTCCCCCGTCTCTCCCCTCGCCAGCCCGTTGTCTCGCTCTCAGCAGCAAGCCCATTGGATTTGACCCTGACGATGGTGGCGATAAACGACCAGGTCTCTCTATTCCTGCCTGGTCTGTCTCTCCTCCCAAGGGCTCACGAATATTCGAGGAGCGTCTCATTGGATGCCGTCCCAAGTCCAAGTACGGCTGAGAAATAACAAGTCTCAAAAAGGTCTAAGACCACTTTCGTCCTGCTCTGGGCGCGCCCAAGTTCACACACTCACGCACACATAGCCGCAACGCAAGATTCCTGGGTTCCAGATTGGCCCAGAACCCCCAGACCCTTCAATCCAAGATACGGTACAGATCGCCCGCTGCTGGCCCTACAGCTGCAGATCTACCCCTGATCCCTGCTCGCCTCTCCTACCTCTCTCCCAAATCCTGCCCGCCCCGGACATCCTCCCCTCCCCTCCTCCACCCTTCCCTCCATGTCTTTCCCGTTTGCTCTTGTCTCTTTCTACAGGGCCGCCCCCCCAAAAAGACAGGGGTCACCGCACGTAAGTCCGCATGAGAGGTCTGCAATGACGAGGGGGTTAGCGAGAAGCTCACCTTGGCTCCTGCGTTCTCCTCATGGCCATGCTTGTTTGGCGGTCCCCCATAACAGCCGCGGCCTTGGGGGGTGTGTGCGTGTGTGTGGTCTTCCACTTCCCCTTGATGCCCTTGCCTTGCTCAAATCTGCACCTTTCCGGGATGTGTACCACGTTATCAACGTTTCGCTGTAAGAAGCAACAAAAAAAATTCTGTTCTACACTACGTCCGTCCGGCTCGTTGTTGTGCGCGCAGCGCAGCGTCTACATGGGGCAACACCACCCCCAAATGCCGTACCCAGGCTTGCACCTTGAACCCGTCCAATGACACCTGTCGTGGATTGTTGCTC
>JABGLZ010000783.1:3336-26499 GCA_014705045.1 Colletotrichum theobromicola | reverse complement strand
CGCCAGAGGGGCGATACGGGAGACGGGGGGTCACCCAACGACGACCGTCGAACGAACGAGGCCGAGAGGGTTGGGGGAGGGGGGGGCGAGTGTAAAGGGCTGTAGTGACTTGTCGCAATTTCGCAGGGGTCTCTGTCTTGTCATATTCTCTCTCACAACGGAGGATGAGTATCGAGATAGGGCCTCAGATGTGATGCGATGAGTGTGGAGAGAGAGCGAGAGAGGGGAGAGGATGTGCAAACACGCGAAATCGCCAGCCAACACTCTCACTCACTCACTCACCCACCCCCCCAGCAGTGCCAAAAAAGATTCTCAAAGAAACGCGGGAGAGTCCGTGACCACCACCCTGGGGCGGGATGGTTATAACATCGAACGCGGCTGCAGCTGCTTCTTGATTTCTCCTTCCAGAGTTCCCTCTCTTCCCTTTTCTTATTTCCCCTTGGATCTTATTCCCTCCAACATATCTAACCTTTTTGTGTTTTTTTTGTTTCTTTTACTCCCTGTGAAACATAAGATCAGCAACAAGTTCTTCACCACCTCCTGAAGAACAGAAAACAAGAGGGCTGACACCGAACCACGCGCCGCCTCTTTCTCTTTCTTTAAAACATCCACGTCTGACAAGGACGCGTGTTGAAGAAACCCCAACGTCAACCCACCCCCAGAACTTGTTTCTTCTTCCTTGCTCTCCCCCCTTCCCTCCCATCAGGTTCAGCCTCGACGCAGAAGTGGGAAGCGTGTGCGTATGTGTGTGTGTGTGAACAACATCAAGCAACCCCATCTTACTGAAACGAGACGCTTTCACAACGTTTCGAGGAAGGGGCTCGTCGTTCGTTCGCTTACTTTTCCTCCGTCATCATCGACGACATACATCCAACACACACACACAAGTCTTTCGACAAGTGGGAATAAGGCAAAAAAGCGAGAAAGCAACGCCGCCTCTCAGATCCCTCTCGCTTCCTGTAACAGGGCCACCTCCTGTACTTCCCTCATCCAACCACACGCCCCTCAATCTTTTGTCGCTTTCCACAGAGCAGGCCTTGCCGAATCTCACCTGCCCCCCTCAAAGACACCATGGTCAGCCCAAGTTGCTACTCCGACGGAAGACGATATAGCCGCCTCGAGCCTCCTTACGTCTACTCTGACCGTCAGCAACGATACTCGAGCACCTCCGAAGCGCGAACATCGAACATGACTGAACGAGAGCCCGAGACCGACACCCCGCCCCGCAAACGCATTGCCGTTGCTGTAAGTCTTGGTTCGATTCTTTTTGGGCTGGGTTTTCACTTGTTCTTTTTGGCTTTTTCGTTGTCTGCGCTCCTGTTTGATGTACTCGACAACTTGCTCTTGGTCCCCTTTCTTTCTCCAAAAGCAAGCATCCCGAGGTTGGATTCTTAGCAGCTGGGAGACACAGAAAGAAGGGAGCTTGCATATTTCATCGCACCAGACGGGGGAAAAAGAAAGATCTGACAGATCTACAGTGCGGCCGGTGCCGGAAGCGCAAGATTCGCTGCAGCGGAGACGCCGGCAACGGAATGCCCTGCCAGAATTGCAAGGCCGCGGGCATCGATGCCTGCCACTTCCTCCGTGTAAGTCCTCTCTTCCCCGCCCGATCACCAAACCCTCCCTCCATCACAGCTGACACCTTCTCCAAGGTCGCCTCTCAAGAAGCACCCTGGGTTCAACCTTCAGACCCGGGCTTCTCCTACGAACTCAAAGCCGCGCGGGCGTACCAGGCCGTCGGAGGCCACGCCCTCGCCGCCTCCTCGACGCACTACGCCTCCGACATCCACGATGGCCTCCCCCGCGCTGCGCAGCACGGCGGCTACCCCCCGACCACCGCGGGCTACTCCTCCTACGGCACCACCCCCGGCAAGTACTACTCCTCCATGCCCGCCAGCTGGACGAGCCCGGCCGCCTACCCCGCCGACGACGGCACCGGCGTCGACTACAGCGCCATGGGATACCCATCCTACCCCTATCACAGCCAGGACGCCTCCTATCTCTACCGCATGACCGCCGCCAAAGCACCCTCAAACGCGGACCTTTACGTCAACACGGACGGCACAGGCTACGGCTACAGCTCCTCCGGCGCGGCTCTCGTCCACCGCCCCGCCGCAGCAGGAGGCGTCTCCCCGGCCGACGCGCCCAACTTCTCCCTCTCCAACGTCGCCGCCTCCCTCCCCCACACCACCGGCGGCAGCGGCGGCGACCGTCTGCTCCCGAACCCTTCCCGCCTTCCCACAGCCAGCGTCCTCGCCTACCGCACCGACGGCTCCGCGGCCTCCTCCACAAAGTCCACCGGCAGCGCCTCTTCCAACCCCTCCCCGACCAGCGCCGTCTCGGAGGTCACCACGAGCTACGACGCCTCTCCGGTCTCCGCCTACCCGCCCGCGCCGCACACCCTCCCGTCCATGACGCACATCCACCACCACCACCAGCAACAACAACAGCACCGCCTGTCGAACGCGAACGCCGACCTGGCTGGCTACCCCTCCTCCACGAGCAGCGCCGACTCCATCTTCACCCCGTCCGAGACCTCCCTGCGCACCCACGGCTCCGCCTCCGAGCTGAGCTACAAGTACTCCGACGCCTCCTCCACAGGCTCCTCCGGCCGCCGCGGCAGCGGCGAGACAGCCGCCTCCTCAACCTCCACGGGAGGCGGCGGCGGCTCGCTTGCCAACGGCCAGACGTACACCGTCCCGACGACGCCCGGCTCCGCGATGTACGCCGCCTCCATGGCGGGCCACTCGCGCCACCACATCGGCGCCTACGCCCTCCTCTCGGACGACGTCGACGGCCAGCAGCAGCACCCGCACTACGGACACCGCGAGCATCACCACCACCACCACACGCAGCAGCAGCAGCAGCAGCACCCTTCGGGGCGCCGGTCCGCCGGCAGCCTGTCTGCTTCCTGAGTCCACCCGCTTCGGCCGGAGCCTGTCTTGGACTCGAGATGGCGTCTTTGCGCACACGACAAGGCAGGGGAGGCCTCCCCTGTCTTTTTGCGCCGCCAACCCGTATATTCTTGCATTGCTCTGTTTATTGAATCCAGCTATTTTCTGCATTTTGTTTTGCTTTGTTTTTCGTTTTTGTTTCTTTCACCCACACCTACGCCAGCGAACGAAGCACACCAGCACCGTCACCGGCATCAGCGGCTGGTGCATTCTGCGTCCTCCGATCATTGGGACCGGTCAAAGCCCTATCCGACCCTCCAGTCGAGAATACGGGTTTTCTGTGGCGTTTGGTTCTTGAAAGATGCACTTTTTTTTTTTTTGGCACCCTCTCTCGACCAAACCCATGTCCTACCGAAACGTTACGGTTGTCAGCCATGCATGCAGCTTCCTTCTGCATCCTCGGACTTTAGCAACAACTTGGAGCTGTTGGAGAGGAAGACGCAGCAGAGGAAAACTTGGCGACGCCTCGCTGCAAGCCTCGTTTCCTGCACCTATTCATCTATAAGAAACGTAACGTTCCGGATGACGACACACACACACACATACATGCAACCGAGGACTTCGCGCGGCATGTCCTCCTTTGTGGCTGTACCTGCCTCTCGTACGTTGTCGAGTGGGCAATCTCCAAGCCAAGAAAGGTCGTGAGGAGAGGGGGTTACTACATCCAAACCCAACGCTCCGGGGCCGGGATGAACATGCAAGGGGCCCCGGGGGGAGGGGGCGGCGGCCGTTGCGTTTGAGACAGGGGCTGGCTGGCGTCGACGAACTGCAACGCCGTCCAACACACACACATGCGCGCCGGGCTTACTCTGCTCTACCCAACTCTCATGCGGCCACCCGACCCGGCACGCCCGCGGTCCTTGACACAAAAGTACCCCCCACCCAGTCCCGTCCCGTTCCCGCCCTCCATCCCGTTCCTCTTTCTGGCCCCAGGCAAGGGGACGGCCAACAATGTGCGCCGCGGGGCGGTGTTGGAGTCTTCCCCCCCTCTTTTCGTGCTCCCCAAAGAAAAGCCTGAACACCTTGTCTGCCTCACGCTTCTGGCTGCTCTGCTCGAAAGCCCGGAATCACGAAGCGAAACGCCAGGAGTACAATGTCTGGACATTCCAACTCCAACTCTCTCGTCACTCCTTTTTTTCGCATGTTGTCTCTATCTTGGGGAACCTAGCAGTAGGCGTTTGTTTGGGGGCCGCCGCCGTTCGTTGTCGTCCTTGGCTCACCAACCACCTCTCACCATCACCCAACTGCGTCTATTTTTACCGCGATTGGCATGTCCGACACCTCGAAAAGGAAAAGGAACAACTGTACCGAAGTTTCATTATCCGTGGGTGAGATCCGGGGGGGGAAGAAAAAGTTGCCGCTGCACTTCTGACTTTTGTGTCTTGGTCTTTTTGGCT
Source organism: Colletotrichum theobromicola (assembly GCA_014705045.1). Taxonomy (NCBI): domain Eukaryota; kingdom Fungi; phylum Ascomycota; class Sordariomycetes; order Glomerellales; family Glomerellaceae; genus Colletotrichum; species Colletotrichum theobromicola. The sequence goes on along the minus strand of JABGLZ010000783.1, from coordinate 22,148 downwards.
CTCTGCTGTTTTGATTGGCTTACACCTCGCTTGTTTTTACCAAGTCTGCGTCTGCGTCTGCGTCTGCGTCTGCGTCTGCCTTTCCTCACGTTGGTTGCGTTTTCTGTCAGGAGTCTGCATCTCTGCCTTGGAATGGGGTTGCTTTCGTTTTTCTTCCTTTTCGGGGCAATGTGTAATACCTTGCTGGTTGTATTCGGGAAAACAAGGAGGGGATCACGAGGGAACGCATCGTCTGTTTTACCTCCGGAGTTGACTAACACATTGGAGGGAAAGGGGCTTACGGAAATCACGGGAATCGGTGATACAGAAAAGAAAAATTGGCATGACTTATGTGGGCATTATCAATCACGGCACAACCCTTGGAAAGAGGGAGGATATCGGGGGATGGTTGGCGGGGGCATGGGAGCGAAGGGATTCTGGGTATTATGATGATTCCCGGGGCATTAATCTTTGGGGATTCCTCTTCTCGTTTGGGGCTTTTGTTTCTTCTCATTCTACCGCGGCGTTTCCGGTCTCGACAAATTGTCTTTTTTCGTTCCCTCCCCCCCACACCGCGAAAAGGGGGTAGGGGTAAGCATCTCTTATCAATACACACACAGAGAACAACAGCACAGCGGTGCCTGTTTGTTTCTCCCGGGCAGAAAAGAATCGTCTTGCCCTGTTCGCATCTTTTTTCATGTCCTCCCCTCTTCATGTATCCTGAGGCCATGGGCCTTGTCGGAACCTTAATATGGCTCTCAGGGGGTTTTCTGGTGGGCTGTCTGGTGTCAACAGAGAAATGGGAAAAGGACACAGGTTCCCTGCTTGGAAGAGAGCAGGAGGATGAAAGCATCAGATAGACTTGCCCGGACCGGGCGTTGCCTTGCATAGAGGGCAGGAATTGAACTAATGACAACCATCTCTCGGGATCTGCCTTTTTGTGATTTTCGTTGCTCGCCTAAAAATGATACTGGGTATGATGTTACTTCTCCGTCGTCCATGGATGCGTGAGCCGCATCTGTTGCTATCTACAACTTTTCCTCCACCTTCTCGTCAATCTCGCAAAACGCCTTGAACGTGATGAATTCGTCGTCGGTTTCACCTTCAGACTGCAGCACCACCTCCGCTGTTGACCCCACAAAGAACACATTGCCCTCGCTTATCTTCTCCACCTTCGGCCCAACGGCGATGGTGCCCTTGCCCGACGTGCAGATGATGATGCTGGGTCCCTCGAGAGGGTCGAAGGTGGCCTTGGAGCCGTCGCCCTTGAGCAACGAGCGCACGACGCTGAACTCGTCAATGGGTGGATCGTAGAGGATGACGGCCGAGCCGGAGCTGTAGGCCGTCCGGTTGAGGGTGACGTAGGGGTACTCTGACGGTGACATCTTCTGCTCATCGATAGGCGCGTAGTTGTACGTCAGCATATCGACAAGCGTGGGCACGTCCTTGAACTTTGGGGTGAAGCCAGCGCGAACGACGTTGTCGGAGGCCGCCATGCACTCGATGATGTCGCCGGAGAGGTAGGCGTGGATGTCGTCGGCGCGGAGGAACATGGCCTCTCCTGGCTCCATCTTGACGTAGTTGAGGAAGAAGAGGACGAAGAGGCCGATATCTGCACCAAACTCGCCGTGGCTGCGAGTGATGAGTTCCGAGAGAGTCCCGCCATCACTTGCGCCTGCGCCGCCGCCGGCGAAGCTGCTGCCTTCTGACTTGGCAAGTGATACGAGACTCTCGGCCTGCTTCTGGATCTCCTCGGGTGTGGCGGAAAGAAGGGAGGCGAAAACGTGCTGGAGGGCCGTCTTGTTCTTCTCCTTGGTCTCGGGAGACTCGGTTTCCTCCTCGCCCTTGATGGTGTTGATGAATTCGTCGGCCTTGTCCTCCTTCACGAGGGCCTTGAGCGGGGGGATGGTGTTGAGGAAGTGGGAGATCTCGGCGAGTGGACGGAAGCCACAGAGGCCCTCAAAGGGGGTGATGGCGATGGCCATCTCGGGCTTGTGGTTGTCATCGGGGTAGTTCTTCGGGTCGCGAGCGTGTAGTTGCTCGGCGAGTTTCTTGTTCGGGTGGGCCTGGATGGATAGCGCCTTGTTGATGGATAGGACCTTGAAGAGGAAGGGCAGCTTGGAGCCATATTTGGAGGAGACAGGGGCGGAAAGCAGTTGCTGGTTTTCTTGAACCAGGTCGAGGAGGGTGCGCCCGGACTGGAGGTCTTTTGAAGGGTTTGAAGGGTGTGTGCCCATCCAGAGCTGGAGGTGTCAGCATGGTGTGGGGAACAGGCGAGGAATTCGTTGTCTTACCTCTGCGTATGGCTTGTCGGACTGAACAGCGAAGCCTTCAGCTGGTGTCGTGGCCGCAAAACGCGCGGCTGCTGAGTCCTCTCCCTTCTTGCCCCATTCATAGGAGTTGACCCCGCATTGGAGCTTGAACAGGGGGACTTGCAAGACCATTATGAAAACAGAGCTATAGCAAGCTCGGAAACGAACAGAAAGGGCAAAGCTCGAAGGCCAGAGGAGAAGACGCGACGGCGATGTGTTGGCATTAAGGTTGAAAGTCCCTTTGCTCACCCCACCATGGATTTGACGTCAGGGAGAGCTTGGAGGGGACCCCGCAACGTCCTGAACAACGCGTGGACAGGCCCCTCCATCTCCCCAAGGGATGATCAGCATGAGGTCCATGAGCACGGGCCCCGGGGCAGTGATCGGGCCGCCCGGTGCTCAGTGATCTGCTGAGGTATAATTGGACCAATATGATGGACAGCAGGAGCTATCGGGCCCACTTCGGCAATTCGCGGCCACAAGCTGTCGCGTTGGGCGACCAATGAAGCTCAAGCTGAGCGCATTGCCCGATACCGCCCGGCAATTCTGCCATCGACATCACCTCCGTCCACCTTTGCGCGCGTCTATGCCATGGTCCCCAGACACCTGGCTGGGCCAAAAGCTTAATTCCTCGCCATTTCATAAGCCCCAACATGGGCTGAGATTTCTGTGTGCATTTATTTCTTCTTGTATAGCATTGTATTTGCACTGAGATACCCTGCCTGCTGCCGTCTGTGAAGGAAGGCTCCTGCCTACCTGTGGACCTGCCTGTTTGACGCGAGCCGACTTGCGCCCCTCCTTCCTGCCTTACCTGAGCTCAAGCAGCTCCTTCCTTGTAAGTTGCGACGGGCTGTCTTGCTCCTCCCAAGCTTTGTAAATGTCTAGACGTAGTCCCCTCCCTCGTCCGTCCAACTCCACCTCTTCACAGTCAAGACCGATTTGACACCGTCTACAACCTTGCATGATCACCTGCACCCATATTTATTGTTGAGCATTGTATCCTGAGACTAACGTCACGATGCCGAGGAAGACTAAAGGAAAGGCGCCGCAAAAGCCGCTTGCGGGCGAACGCCAGTCGAGCCTGAGAACCAGGAAGACGGACCCCCTAACTGCCGACGCCGAAAGATCCCAAGTCGAGGCAAATACAACCCAGGCGGAGGCCAGAAGAACGAGTCAAGCCAAGCTGAAGGCGACACAGTCCAAGGCGAAACCAATCACGGCCGAGACGAAAGCATCTACGGGCAAGGCCTTTCCTCAGAAGCCCGATTAGAAGAAGGGTATCGCGAAGGACAGGCGACCTGGCCCGGTCTCTTCTCTTAAGGCTAAGATGTCCCAAAGAAACCGTAGTGGCCGTGGCTCAAACCGCAACAATGGTAGTGGCCACGGCGAAGAGGTTCAGCTGTGGAACGACGCAAAGGAGAAGTTCCAAGAGATTGTCACCGGCGTCAACCAGGAGAACGACAACCTAGCTGAGCTGATCAAGCTGGATAAGAAGGCAGCCAGTGCGAGCAAGGACGGCGGAAACCCCTCGGGCAGCGATCTTAACAAGATGGAGCAATTCTGTCGGTCCGGAGTTAAGATCTCGGAAAACAACTCAAACAACATCAAGACCCTGGTCGAACAGCTTAAGATCCTGAAGGCTGTGCAGCAGGCTAAAGAGCTTGCGGAGGCACCTGCAACGACTACGTCGTCATCTCGGACAGGCAGCTCGACAAGGAACAGAGATGCTGCAGCTGCGGCGCTCTATGACTTTGACGGTGCCGGAGACTCGCCAGTACCTAGCCCCATTGGCGGCAGCTCACGCAAATTTGGTGATCGGGGTAGCAACCGCGACAGCATGCCGCCTAAAGCAGACAGCGTCGAGCCACAAGGATCGACCGGCAGCAATACGGCGGGCTCGTCCTCGGGGGCCCTGGGATCAAGTGCCGCAGTGGCGAGAAGTAAAATCTCCTTCTCGAAAGGAGACAAGGTAGCATTCAAGCGCAAGAAGGACGAGCCCCAACAGGGCGAGGCGCCTTACGACTGGATATTGGGCGAGGTTGTTGGCATCATCGGAGAGGGCAAGAGCAGGCGATACAAGTGCTTGGACGTGGAGCCGGAGGACAACGTCAAGCCGAAGGAGTACAAGACGTTTGCCTCGGGCATGATACCGATTCCGCCGGAGAATCAGACGCACAATCTCGCCAAGCTAGAGGCGGGCAAGATGGTCCTCGGCCTGTATCCACAGACGACAGCTTTTTACGCGGCGGATGTTGTCGGCACCGAGGCCGACGGAAAGACGGTCAACCTCAAGTTTCATGGCGAAAACGATTCATCGACTACGCATCAGGTGGAGAGGCGCTACGTGCTTGAGTATCGGCCATGAATGCCGATTAAACATGTGAAGAGCCACGGGTACTCAAATAGCGTGGAGAATATTGAACGAGCGCGCTTGGGAAGCAAGACGTTATGGATTTACGGAAAGTTTAGCGAAAGCTGGATGCAGGCGCTGGGTCTTATTGAGATGGGCGCATTGGGATTACCGAGATCAAACGAGATCAAATGGACAAGGGTGCTGTTCACGCGAGTGGTCTTATTACACAATCACTGGAGACTGATGACGCCGCGGATCCGGACGGAGTTTGAAGACTAGTGCTTGAGACAGGGTTGGCATAAAGTAGGTAGCTCTATCTGACAGCGACCAACCACAAGATATGACGATGCGAGTCTAGAGAATCCTCATACAGCTCTCATTTCCGTCATGGCACCAGTGTAATCCAAATTGCGTGCAGCTATGGCCTCAGGTAGTCTGAAACCTCGCCTCCTTGAGCGTAGGCGTTTGCAACATTGACGCGGTGTGCCTTTTCTCCTTGAAGAAAGAAATCTTGAATTTCCTCGGGGCTCATCTCCGGTCTGAGATTCTTCAGATTGTCCTGGATGCGTCGCATACCCTCTCTCGCTCTCGCCCGAATAGCGTCAACATCAACTCCCACCAAGGCTCCATCTCGTTTCAGAATTCGTCCGTCGACCATGACGAGATCAACATCTGCCGGGCTTGAGTGCGGGACAGCTGTGCCCAGCGGGAAAGCCGAGCCACTCAATGCCCGTTTGCTCGTTATGACGACGATGTCGGCTCGTTTGCCCGGGGTGAGAGTGCCGATCTGATCACCGAGACCAACGGCCTCAGCACCGTTCCTCGTTCCCCAAATCAGAGCGTCCCTCACGCCGAAGTCCATCTTCATAGACACGCGGTGTTCGAGGTGAGCTGCATGGTGATCCAGACTGCGTTGTAACTGCAGTTGAAGTCGCATCTGCGAGAGCAGGTCTGGCGCCGCGGCGCTCGACGTGTCGATGCTGAGGGACGGCTTCAAACCATGGGCCAAGGCCATCCTCAGCGGGGGAAACCCCATTCCCATCTGGATGTCGGTTTCGGTAGCAAGAGCGATTTTACCTCCCGTTTTTGCGACGAGGCTCATCTCATGATCTGTGAGGTTCGTGCAGTGGATGTACACATGCCCAGGCAGCATGTATCCCATATCCGCGCGGACTTCCAGGTCGCTCGTGAGGTTGGACGCGGGAACGGCGCTGGAGTGGGAGCAGCATAGAAGGCCTAGCTCCTGCGCGAGGTTCAGCTCGTCGCCCATCCAAGAGAATGGGGTTGTGCCCGACTGGCTCAGCTGCAGCGCTACGCGGACAAGCCCGTCGTTCGCGCCTTTCTGCGCCATCTCCTTGACGTGGGCCAGCCGGGCACTCCAACCGCTCCGTCCCGCCGGAGTCTGGCCGTACTGGTCTCCGCTCATGCCGTAGCAGAAGAATGCTCGGATGCCAGAGTCCTCCAGCCCGCGCAGCTCCGCTTCCGCGTGCTCGGCAGAGTGGAACGACTCGCAAGTGTCCATGATGGTCGTCACCCCGCTCTCGATCGCCTCGAGGCAGCCGACCAGGGCGGAGGTATACATCTCCTCGACCCCGGTGGCCGGCAGCCAGCGGGTATAGGTGTTGGACAAGAAGTGCCAGACGTGCTGGTCCACGCCGATTCCTCGTGTCAGGCTCATGGAAACGTGGCGGTGGGTGGCGACCATGCCGGGGATGACGACTCCCTCTGAAGCATCGATGATCTCGGCGTCTGCTGGCGCGGATATGTCTTGCGCACTGCCGACGGCTGTGATGACGCCGTCTTCGACCAGGACAGCGCCGTTGTCGAAGTCGCCGAGGGAGTCATCTAGAGTGACTACGTGGCCGCCGGTGATGAGATACTTTCCAGTCATGGTGAAGGCAAAGGGGTTTGGGTTTTCGGAGTTGAGATGGGGTTGGATGAGTTAAGGGATTGAGGATGAGATGTTTTTGGACTGACTGGGTGCTTTTGAACACTGAGACTCTGAAGACTTATATATCATTACCCTCACAGGCAAGAGTACACATGATCCTATGGCCTCCTCAACGAGAATCCTTCCTTTGAGCCAGTGTTCTGCTTGAACCCGCTCCTCGCTCCTCGCGGCCTCCGTCAACGCGAACGGAGAGCCGGCCATCATCAGCAGCTGAAGTCCCGAAAATTCCGACGCCGTCGATTCACAAACAAACGAATCATAACCTACCAGAATTGCGGGGTTTCCATGCATTGTCCGCAGCTTGCCAAGTAATGTTGTCGAGGACCCGTCGTGATGGTTTCACTTGAGTGACCGACGATGTAAGTCATAGAGTGCTAACGCGCGAACGGGCGGATCTATCGCAAAAGATGTCCTGCGTCTCCAGGAAGAAGCAAGTTGGCGGAGGCTGTGACAATAAGAGAAATCAAGGTATCAGAGTACTTTAGATTTCGGTGAGGAATAAGACGTTCTGTCTCGTTTGTCACGTAATTACTGGGTTCTAACAGGTGATACTGGGCACGTTGTCACTCGGGTGACGCTCGATTGCCTGGTGGAGGTCATGGCTGCGGAGCTGTGATGGATAGTGGGCCGTGACAATGTCAACCTACTGGGATCGCTCCACAGACTGAGTGCTCTTCTGTGTCCCAAAAACCGGATGATATCTTCTCTGGGCTGTAGACTAGGTAGTGTTGAAGTAGTCACTACGCATATGCTGACGCGAGCAGTCTCTAGGGGTGGGTGGTTGATAACCAGGCAGTTCACAATTGCAGCCGTACTACCGTAAACGCTCCATCTTCTTGATTCACGTTCACCAGCATCGTTTACAGTCATGATGACGATTTCGTGGAGAAGGGAGGAGTCTCAAATACAAGTGTAAGCAACAAAACCACAAAACTACAAAAATGACCAAGTCTTGAATACATATACATAGCTTCTCAAAGCTCTAGTTTTACAATTGCCGCAATGGCAAAAGTGACCCCGACCAGACTTCAGCTTTTAGCCGTTGAGACGTTCACATAGCATTTGGCTGGTTTGGTCATGAGACTATCAACAGCATCAAACGTTTGCAGGCTCTCAGGAACCTGGCAGAGCTCCAGGTTCCATATCGTGAGAACCAGAAGAATTCTAAACTCGATGTACGCCAAACGTCGCCCAAAGCATCCCCGTACGCCATTGCTGAAGCTCATGAATGGTCCAGCCTGGGAGTCAAATTCTTCGCCATCCGGCCCCGGTTTAAGCCACCGTTCAGGTATGAACGATTCCGGGCTGACATCCCACAAGCCACGAACATTCGGTCGAGATCTGGAGGTCTCGCTTCGTAATGATTCGTCCACTTCAATGGGTGCTTGAGTGGTGCCTGGACCACACAAAGGCATGAAAACCTCGGTTCCTCTGGGTACCCGGTGACCCAAGATTGTGGTGTCTACTTGTGCCTGTCGCACGACACCCATGATCGGCCCAGATAATCGCAAAGACTCTTCCATAACTGCCTCCAGGTATGGCACATCCACCTTTGTGATTTCAGTAACTGATGGCTGTCTCGAATGGGCGGCAGACTCGGCAAAGACCGATCGCAAAGCTCGCCGAAGCTTCTGCTGGACATCTTGGTGGGCCGTAAGATGCTTGATTGCCCATTGGAAAGAGGTTGATGTCGTCTCGTGTCCGGCGCCAATGTAGCCGTACAGCTCGTCATGAACACGTGAAGAGTCATAATCGGGCGATCGGCCAGCCTTCTTGGCAGCATTCATTTCGCGCTGAATCATATAGTCCAGAGCGGACTGGACAGGCTGACCGCCTTCAAGCCTTCGAACAGCCAGTAATACCTGGTTGTTTAACATCCGCTTTCTGACGGCGTAAGCCTCTTTCATGTGGCCTCGACGGTTATTGATTATATGGTACAGCCAAGGAGAAGGTGCTGTTAAGGACGCCCCGACGGCCTCCTGGTGAGCATGATGCGAAACGAGGTCTTCGTCATGGGGTTGTTCGGGAAATTCGACGGCCCCATTTGCATTTGGTTTTACAGACGCCATTCCGTGGACGGTCTTGATGTAAGCCTGGGTTGTGTCCTCGGAGTCTCCCTCGCCAAGGGCAATTTCTTTGATAATATTGAAGGTGGCCATGTTGATGTCTTTGTCAGCTTGAAACGGCAGACCGCCGGCCTTTCTTGCTTTCAACTTCCACAACTCGACAAGTTTCAGGGTGTTTGAGTATATTGCCGGAGCAGATACCTATGAGATGTCTAGTTAGCCCTGGAATAGGTCGATGGTATCTCCCAGTTCTTACTTACGGTATTGAGAAAATTGGGGGTCATGAGATCCTTGACCAGCTCCCGGTTTTCTTTGAATTGAGGGTCCCGAGTGCGCAGCCCAATGTGATGGTTCCCGAGAACCCCACGGAACGCGGCGAGATTCCGGTCGCCATGATCGAATTCCTTGTTCCTTCGGAGAAGAATATCTTGAGCCTCGCGGAAGTCTGACAGCAGAAGCATCGGCTGTGAAAGCGGAGCTACGAAAGCTTGGACGAGGGGACTGTTATGCTTTGCATTCTGCTGGAGAAACCAGGCGCGCGGTCTCTTGCCCTGCTCCTGCAGCGTTTGCAATTCTGCCGCATCGCCAAGTATAGATTTTGCCGCGTCCTCGTTGAACGGTATGCCGGGCAATGGCTTTGGCAGAGCCCATCGATAGAGAAGAAACAACAGAGAGACAGCGCCCACAACGGCAGCAGTCAACGCCCCTGTGTTCCCTGGAAGAGTGAAAGTCGTGGTATGAAGGAGATGCAACATGATGAAAACTGTAATGTGGCTATGGTTCTTGGCAATTGCAGTCGCAAGCCTTTGTCAGGTATTTGACTTTAACACCCGGCCTTTGAGTCGGCGGGAAATTTGTCGCTCGGCCCCCTTTTGGAGTCACTTACTCCCGGTGAAGGCCGGCGAAGACCGGCAAAGCCGATGTCCGTCTCTGAAGCTTTTTTTTGCAAGTCAGCAGACTTTTGAACATTGACCATCATCCCGCCGTACAGTGCGTGGGTTTTGTCCGAGCCGGGAGGCGACATGAATCCCTCCGCAGTGAGCTATGCAAATGCCGGGGCGTCTAAGTGGGGGTCGGTAAACAAGGATTCATGTGTGCGCAGCAGACAACCCGACAATTCTTCTTCGCTTGACAGAATACGATGGCTGAGACTGGTGGGAAACTAGGCTTCGATGGGCGGTCTCAATGTCCGTCTCTCACATCCTTGTAAGCGAGGGAGAGAATGTGATGACAGTGTGCCGTTGGAACAAAACCCATCACAGATCAACCTCTTACATGTTCGTTCTCGCCTTTGTAAGTTACACAGGCAGCTTAGCGAGACTGACCCGCATGCCTGACTGACTCAAATGAGGGAACGCCCCTTAGGAAACCCTGTCATCTGCCGATGCAAGTCTACGTGGTGGATGTAACAGGGGGCGAATCCGATCTGAAAGTACAGGAAACACTACGTCCCGTCTTGCCAATAACATGAGAGACGAAAGAAAGCATGACGCGATTCTGCACGTGGTTTATGTGCCAAGGCAGGCCACTGTAATGTTCGACAAACCGCTGTAGGCGGGTGCTACACATTACTTAGCCAAGAGTCATTTACAAGGCCATGTCAGACAGTGTCTACTTGAAAAATACTCTGACGGGAGAACCTAGGCATATGTCCGTACAGCCGGTACTATTCAACCCTCTCAATCAGGCTTTGCCACAACTCATTAGAAGTACAAATTGCGAGAGGGGATGTGTCTGCCAAAATATACCATCTATCAATATTCTCCTCCGCTCAAGCTCGCCATAATTGTCTCGCGCTAGTAGGAAGTGGCGGCCAGTCCCGATCCTGGTCCCAAGAGGATAGAGCCGATGGACGACCCCAACGCAGCAACCACTGCCTTCTTCGTTGTGATGAACCCCTCAGATCTCATCGTCCAGATGTTGTACCAAGATAGGCCGCAGAGGCTAAGCCGAAAAGACCAAAATGTCTTGCCAAAAGTCCCGCAAAATTACCCTCGGAGCCCGCAATGTCCGATTTTGGAAAGGCCATGCCAGCAACGCGAACGGCACCGCATAGTTCTGCCGCAAAAACATACGTGAACTTCATCGTAGGTACATCCTGCTGCTGGTACATCGCCACGAAACTTCTTTTTCGTTGTACGATAGCTTCTTCGTGGCACTTGCAGGCTTTTCCTTCCCTGTAATCTTCTGAAGAACTCTAGACATGCATTCTGTGAGAAGCGAACACAGAATAGGCGAAAAGGCTACGAGCGCTTCAGCTGCTTGTCGGATATGAACGTTTTGAACCGGTAGAGCTGCAATTATGGCAGGCATCAAGAAGCCTGTGACAACCGAGGGCAGGATTGACTTAGCATATTTTGGGGGAACATGTCTTCCGTAAAGAGTGCTGGACCCTTGAAGAACAGGTAATGATAGCAGCAGATAGATACGCTCAGGCTACGGTACAGAACACATGCGCTATAGTGCCACGACGGCGGAAAGCAGGCCTGGCCCCCGGTCTCTGTGTAATCAAGACACACTCACTGACATCCTTTTCTGGCCTATGGTCCGAACTAGACCGCTATGACAGTCAAACATAGCAACTCTAGCAAACATGCAATTACAACAAGGTTGTTGAAGCAATCTATAGGACGGGTCTGGAACGAACTTCAAGGCTTCATCATTACGGGCCCATTTCCAATCTATTCTGGAGAAATGCGCGACTGCTGTTAACTAGCGGAAGTGAACTGCTAGGGACCATGTCAATAACTGTTCTATGTGGTCATTAGACTGGTGCAGTAAACCAGACCCAACATGACGCTTTCAAGACGCCCCAGTCCTAGCAGAATTAGATTGAGGGTTCGCCTCGACAGCATTGTCCCTCGGCTCATTCACGCAGAGGGTAATCGAACGACCGGGCGACACTCTTGGGCTACTAAAGTCTGGTGACATCCTGTCCGGCGCTGTTACATAGTCTGCGGTGCGGTTGTGAATGATCATTGGAGCATGACTGACAGGCTCCGGTGTCGACTGCTGCCGAGAGTGCTTGCGACCCTGTTGTTTCTGGGCCTTATATACGGTGGTCTAACAACGGCAACGACCTTGCGATGAGTAGAAGCTGACTCTGCGGGGAAGTGCCGTGAACTAATTGACCATCGGAATGGAGACGTCTGAGTCTTCCCGATAATCATTGCCATCATTGATACTGATCTCATTCTACGCGTAGATATTTTGTCATTGCTATACCAGATAGATCCTATGTGACACTGCCACTCCTCACTCAAAGAGGCTATTTGCCCCCCAAGTCAATGACTGCAAATAAAGCCGTAGGTGATTGGCTGTACTGCAGTAGAGAGTAAATGCTCATCACGCCTCGGCCCTAGATAGAGGTAGAGGACCTATGCCACACACCTTATACCTGCAAACCTTACGCCCGGACCTTCGGCCTCGGTGGAACAACAGTCCTTCATTTGTTGGTCTGAAGCACTGCAAAGGTCGCCTGACATCTTGGCCCCTAGTTTAGCGCAGCATCTCTGCGCAGCCGGGGTGTTATCATCCCTTTTCCCCGGGGTCACAGAAAGACAGGTACAAGCACCCGTCACTAAGCTTGCAGTTTGCAAGAGTAGGAGACCGACAACAGAGGCGTAGAACTTCATCTTAGTTTTTGTGGGAAAAGCTAGAAAATTGTCAGCGATTGCCTAGGTCTAAGTTCACTTCATTGAACGCTCACATGAAGATTTGTTTCTTGACTTCTAAGAAGGACGTTGAGGATTGGAGGAGTTAATTGACTGAGGCGGGGACTGAGTGAGCTGAGTTGAGGATGTGATTTTCAAAGCTGTGATTATGCAGGCTTGCGCATTGCTTTTATAAAAGGTGGTGGAAGTCAATATCTTCTCTGACTAAACTATTGAAGTATCTACTATGGCGATAGTAAACACACAAGTATGATGTGATAAGCTGTATTCTACCTAAGTGAAACTGTCTCATAACTTATCCCATCGGCTGCTGTAAAACTGGGTCATTATATCGGGAGGCCTTGCTGGCGTTAAGTGGAAGCCGGTGGGATAAGGAGAGTTGCAACCGGCGGCCCCGACGTTGTTTGAGGTATTATTGTCATTCTAGGCCAACCATGCGGCAAAGCAAAGCCCCCAAATCTTGCGAGTAAGACTGAATAATTGAAGGATCTGGAAGCCTTCAGCTTGAGAACCTTATTTTGAGTTCATCTGGGTTGAGCTCCTCAGGGCTGGGCTGATACAAATATCGGACGTCAGCTGAGGCGAGATGAAACCGAACAGGAGTATAAAGCAACCTGAAATGAAATGGGTCTGCGACAGACTGTGGAAATCAACACCACATCAATATCGCGCGCCAGCCCGTCATGATGCACCCCTAAGCTCATGTAGCTGAACCGATATCGACACTTGAGAGGAGCGCGTCAAGACAGCTACACACTGGCTTACTATTCGTGACCACATGCATGTTTGACTCAACAGTTTCACTCGCGGGATCCGCAAGAGAGAAACTAGATGGCTAGATGGCTAGATGGCTCACAGGCCCGGTCATTAGCGAAGAGAACTCTAATCGGCCGGTATTCACCGGCGATAGCAGCGGGGATGAACGATCCAACGCTTTGGTTCCGTAAGATAGTAGTCATCTGGAATCTAGAAGTTGAGTATGGTGGTGATGTAGAAGTATCTTGTTTTTCAATTGAAGCTGTCGTCGTAGCTGTGTTGGTGATACGAAATGCTGCATGTGGCCTGCGCTTCTGACGGTGTCGGTGATCATGTGCTTATTAGAGTCCGTAGCAGGCTCATTGTACGCCGGGTTTGTATGTTGCCGTAGGTGATGTTTAAGTTGATGCGGTAAGAGATGTTAATGATGATGCCGATTTCGCAACAGCTAATGACGAGGTGGTCGCCGCTGTTGATGCCCGCTCAGTCTCACCAGAAGTATTCGTTGTTCGGCCTGGTTAAGTACGCAACACATAAGCCACAGCAGGCGGGGTTTCCCAAATCTTCGAATAGAGACCAAACCTTGTGGCAGACCCCGGTGAGAAGGTCGACGAGAGACAATACTGCGAGAGAGGCGGTAGCGGACGGGTATTGGGCCAGAGGTGTGGCTCCCCTAAATTTTGCCGCCTTAAGTGGTCGTTGCAGGAAGACTCACTTGCGCATTCAGAGTGAATTAACTCGGCAATGGCATTCCCAAGAAGCGCAGCTGCCTCTATGGCCGGAGACCGGGTCGATCTAGAGTCACGGCCGCTGTTAGTTTTAAGCTGTGATTTGGCGGCCTGCAGGTAAGTTTGCCGGTCGTTTGGATATGCCGAAGATACATCTCGTATCGACGGGCACTCCTGAAGAAAAGTAGAAAGGGCTCGTTAGCATTGCGCCCACGTTGCAAAAAAGATCGTGTTCTCGGAAGGCAACGTTTTCCTGGCTCAGTGCCGTAGTGAGCTTCGTAACTTACTGGACTGCTCATCATGCGGGAAATATCCAGGAGTTTCTTTGATACCGATGCGCTACATCTCGCTTCTAACAGTGCTGTGTATGCCGTCTGCACCAACGACGATATCGCTCTCAAAGACCGAGCCATCAGTGGTGTGGACCAGAACGCCCTTTTCGGACAGGTCGATCTTGTTGACCCTATTGCACGGCTTCACTCTGTCCTTCTGTCTGAGGTTGTCATACAGAACCTGGAGGAGCATTTGCCTGTCGATAAAGATGGAGGGATACCCAGTCCTTTTACTGTTGTGAGCAGTATGGCGGAAGGCGGTCAATGTCTCGGAATATCTCTGCTGGCGCGAGCGACATACCGTGCTTCCAAGTGGTGAGTTACGCCGCTGCTAGGCGCAGTCGTGGCCTTGCCGTTCGCGTCACGGTAACTCGCCTGCAAATAGAAGTCACCCGCAATCTCTCGAATGGGCTCGTAGCACTGGATCTGGTCGAGAATTCGGAACCCGTTTGGCAACAGACCAATGCTCGCTCCAACCTGCGGCGCGATTTCGGGGTACGCCTCAAGGAGATTGAAGTCGACACCGAGCCTCTCCAAGGTGTTCGCCAGCGTGAGGCCGGCAACGCGTCCGCCAACGATGATCACCTTGAAGCCCATCCTTTATGGTGAGTGTCGATATCTCTCACGACGGAAAGTTAAGACGATAGTTTTCAAAATGGAAGACTAGAGACTTCCTGGAGTTAAAGCAGATAGAATACAGCGCGTAACACGGTATTGAGAAGACTGGGACTCCAAACAGATCATACGACTAGGTATAAGATGATCAACTGTTATGTCGTATTTACAATCCATTACTCGGATTCATCTTGGCCCCGAGTCGACTGCACTCGGTCACTACGCAGTATCGCGAGGCCGCCTCGATGTAATGCTATAATATTTCATGCCTTGATGACAGGCATCGCGACGCCTCGCCAAGCCTGAAAAGCCTTTCCATTTTTGGAATCTGTTACCGAGTTTTTCGGTATTTTCCTTCTTGAAAAAGGGATCCGCAAGGTTCACCTGCAATCGTGGGCTTAAGGAGGATACCAAAGATACGATCTGCTGACGCATAAGCATACAGCATGCGGGACACTCGAGTTGCGAAATACTTCCGCAGGTCATTTATTTGGTGGGTTTACTCCGCGGGGGTTTGGCATGTACTCGGGATTGGATGAACCGTTTCGAAGATGAGACATGTGTTATTAGGCCGAGCGAGGGGTTTAAAGTACTGTTTAGAACGATTCGATGACTGAAAACAAGCCGTGTCAGGCTTACTCAGATCATGAACAAGAGTCATAGCCTGTCTGTATAATCTACCAAGGGTATTCGCTCTCCGCAGTCTAAGGCATCGACCAAGCAATAAAGGCTAAAAGGAAAGTTTAGGATTGTTCACAGTATTACAGACTACTTAGCATCGTTACTCAGCGTGTGTGTTCGTTCTGATCACACTGTACATCTCCCCGACAATTGCATACCTTAGCACCAGAAAGTCTTACTTCACAGCAAATAGATTCCCACCACACTGAAGTGCCCAAGTCACCCTGCTGATCATGTTCAGGCATCTGCTCCTTGTCTCTGCCAAGTGACGTTGAAAAAACCAAAAAAGGGCGTAATGTTACGCCTGGAGGTGCGAACAAAAGTCTGACTTTCAACTAGAGCCATCATAGCAATTCGCGGAGTTCGTCCCGAGCCAGAATCCTAAAGACTAGTCGAACCAAGGCCCTTGCCGTGATTCTTACGTAGTAGTTCCTGTGACACAGGGAAAAGGCGAACATCTTTCCCAAGTACATCGGAACACGCTCCGGAAACGCCCTACCGAAGAACCCAGATCGGGAAGGATGATTCCAAACATACTCTGTCAAAGATGTACGAGCGGGGAAAGCCGGAGCCGATGGGTACAGCAACCGGGTCTTGTCACCCCGGCTGGGCAGCCGATTTGTGTTCCGGTTCCCGTCAGTGGGGCAAGATGCTCGCGACAGACGGAGAGCTCGGTCTCCGTGTTGTCTCGCGAGGACGAGCTCGAAGAAGTACTTGAACGAAAAGGGAGCAGCTCCCCGCTTCAAAAATCTGCTTTCATGACTCTTCTCTCATTCTTCTTCGAGTTCTCAAGAAATTGGCCAGAGGACACGGGACCGCCTCCCGGCTTCTTTCCCTTGTTCTTAAATTTGCTTGTCTACATCCGTTTGCTCTTTTCGTATGCCCACGCAATAAATTGACCACAGACCAAGTTTGTTGGCATTGATATTTGAGCAAACAATACCACGAATTAGTTCAACCTCACTCCATGGGGAAATACCACTTAGGTGATTGAACGACTTGTGACAACCAATACTGAGGAACGAGATAGAGTTTCTCGGGGACGCCGGGTAACGAAAGTCCATTTATTACCCGCGTTGCGCAAGTGAGCGTTGCCCGGCACTGTGCGACTCACGGCTGGCTCAACGGTACGTGTAACACGTTTCCAACTTTGGAAAAACAATGAAGAATGGGAACAAAACTTCGACAGCAGATCTGGCCAGAGTCTAGACCGAGTCATCCCATTAACTGTTGATCACTAAGGGGCCGCTCAAACACAAGTTCAGTGGGTCATTTCAAGAAAAGCGTTGGGCCCTAAGAATGGAAGCGAACAGCAGCCGATTTGGGAGAACTATAAGTGTTCGTTTGATAACCTACCTAAATATCGGCGCTGTTCAATAGTCGGTGACTTCCTGCCTTACACATCAGTGTCGCGGTATTGTATGCCTCTAAAGCCGTGTGCAATGGCTCACCTCGCTCGTCTTCCTACTTCACGTTTTAGTCTTTATTCTATATTTCATCTCCTAACGTATGTGACCAAGGCGGCTCCATGTCGCAGGGCTTGTCACGAGATCACAGTGTAAAATCCCTCCAACCCATGCGATATTGAGCCGGACGGCACAGCGAGAGAGTATGTTATCTCAAAGCGCAACTCGAAGTAAGCCTGAAGGGGCCGTTAAAAAGCTGCATTATATGCTGAGTGTGTCCGCTAAGCCCGTGTACATGAACAACACAGCCCCCGAACATTCTGCTAGTATGCTTGGTGGACGACCGTGGCAGGACATTTGAATATAGTACGGGCTTACAGATACCTTAGGTAATGAACTTGATTATATTACGACCGTAAACTTCATGTTCCGTTGCGTTTGGTGCGAAAAGTGTGCGCATTCCAGTGCGTCTTGATCGTAAAAGCTTTCAGCCACAGGTAGGAGACAATATACAACAGTCGGACACATCTCAACTCCAAGTATTCATGACGGAATCTAGGCGAATTATAGACTTGTGCTTACCAGACGTCACCTCGAGAAGCTCCTCAGTACTCGCGGCAAATTGAAACGACGCAAACCAATCCCATTGGAATTTATGACGGTGAAAGTTGAAGAATCGCATTCCACAGGTGTGGCGGTGACGACACACTTGCCCGTCGACCTTGAAGTACGTCATTGGCACATCGTCTGCCCCCTTGCGGCCCCTGGTGCAACTTACAAGGTCCTCCCTAAGAGATGGATGGAGAATTCGGGCGAGCGAATTCGATTAAGTGTTCTAGAACCGTGATCGATCACTCCATGGCCTTAGGGATGCTTCGCTGGTTTTGCGGCTCTGCTCTGCATGTCTGTTCGTCCGACATGGCGCCACAAATTGAAACTGGATGACCATGAAACGGGGTTGTCCGTTGTGGTGCTGAGATTCTTTTTTGAAGCAATGGTGGACAAAAACAAACATAAACAAAAGCCGTAACCGACCGTTAGAGGGTCTCCCCCTAAGAAGACAAACGACGCCACAAGATTCGGTGCCATCAATCACGCGCATATGTCACGTCACGCCAAGATGTCAGCCGTGAAGGACGGTTCGGAGACGGTTCGCAACGACGACTACTCGGAGGGAGGAGGGAGCCTGGAGCGAGCGTCGGGGACGTGCAGATGGCGCTAGGCCTGAAGAGGCGCAAGGGGTCAGGGGCCCCCTGTTTGTTTGGGTTCCACCGTGAAAGAACGATCAGGTACCTGAGGGCGTTCATTGGTACGTTGTAATTTGCAACTTCTCCGTTTGGGCTGGAGCGGCAGCGGTGCCTGCGTTGCGGGCAGCGTTGCGGGCACCGCGTATTTCGTACCTGAGTGAAATCTCCGGCCTGAGGAGCAATATTGCAGTCGATATTCATTCCGGCTAGACCCGATCTGGTCCCCATCCCACCCGTTACGCGCCACACCACTGGTTCTTTTCGCGTGTGGGTAGAGCTTCTTTTTGAGTTGATACCTGTCATGCGTGTGCTGGGAGGGATTATGCAAAGTTTGGGGTGTGGCGGTGGCTAGAGATGTTGTTCCAAAAAAGGGCTAGACGAGATCAATATCGATTTCTCCCCCGGCTGCAGGTGGATTGTCCGCGGACAGTGGTGGACTGGTGGGCAGTTCCTGAGGAGATGGGCAGAGGGGCCCCCACAAGCGCAGATGCGATAATGGCGAGGCTGCCGATGAACGAGATGAGGGGAGAGGGGACATGCGGGATCAGACTGCAAGATTTGGAGAGGTTGGTTGATATCCGTAGACGGCCAGATGGTGATGTCCGTTGCCCAATGCCCGCAGCCCTCCCTCGGCTGGTGATCAGTCGTAATGAGCGAGGTCGTGTTGCGCCCTGAAGAAGAGGATCCAGCTCTGCGACCCTTACTGGAACTG
>JABGLZ010000781.1:0-14418 GCA_014705045.1 Colletotrichum theobromicola | reverse complement strand
GAAAAAAAAAAAAAAGGGTGGGAGGGGCCAAACATCAATAGTTGGCGTCAGACATCACAACATGGGACGAAGGGACCAAACATACACCCGCTGCAATAAAGTCTGGCAGAGTCTAGAGCAGGCGAGACCGGCGACTGGAGCGTGCCGATGGCGTCAACCAAATGGCTGTGTCCTACATTGTATTGGCAGTCTCCAGAATAGGCGTTAATTGTGCGACGTGCGGAGTGTGATGTTGAGTGGGAATTTCTCTGGCAGTCGCGACCACCGTACTCTCATATTCTCATATCGGTACGGATATTATTCTAACGACAAGGTCCGGGGCGTGGTTTGAGGCTCTCGCTGAAGAATGGTGGTGTTGCGGGCGATGCTCCGGGGGCAGCCCAATCAGGGAACCAGCTTACTCATCCCGCGTGGAACGGAGTGGGTTCCAGTTGGCTAGGGCGCTGCGCTATTAGTGGTTGCAGACGATCAATCAATCACCCGCCGGGCTTTGAAGCCTTTTCTTTGCCCTTGCCAGGGAAGGAGCATGACTTCTCACAGTTTGAAACGAACCATCATCGCTCTCTCAGCACCTACCCCGATAACCACACCCGATTAGCAAACAACCACACCATCTTGCTCACTCACTCAACATGGCACTGCCCGATCTGCCACCAAACTACCTAAAGGCTCTCGAGCTGATTGACGAGGCCCACAAGCAGGACCCCAGACCCTCGACGGCCGCCGCAGATATCACCTTTGAGCTTCACTATGCCCACAAAATGACGCGCTGGCTGGCGGTGCGGTGTCCCACGGCACCCCCCGTGCTGCAGCTGGCCTGCCGAGCCCAGCATTTCAGGAGGTTAGATAGACTACCACCCTTCCTCTCTCTCCAATTCTTCATTACGCATTGATTTAAGCATGAATATCCATGACGAGATGCGCAAAGTACTTGCGACAAGGGACAATCCCCCCAAAAAGAGGAACCATTGCAACTCACACATAGCGCTCTCTAGATGGGAGATCCCCCGCAACACATACCCCATGACGCGCCCGGGCTACCTCACCTGGCGCGCCAAGCTCAAGTCCCAGGCCGCGACGCAAGTGGCCGAGCTGTTGTCGTCGTCCGCGGAGATCCAGCCGCCGCTGCCCGCCGAGGACGTCGACCGCGTGGCGGCGCTGATCCGCAAAGAGAACCTGAGCAAGGACGAGGAGACGCAGGTACTCGAGGACGTCGCCTGCCTCGTCTTCCTCGACGACCAGTTTGACGACTTTGAGAGCAAGGAGGAGATTGACGAGGCCAAGATCATTGGCATCCTGCAAAAGACGTGGGCCAAGATGAGCGAGCCCGGCCGCCAGATCGCCCTCAAAATGAACCACAGCGAGAGGGCGCTGAGTCTGATCGGGAAGGCCTTGGCGGGGTGATCTCTCGGGGGGTAAGAAAATCAAAAATAAAGATAAAGTGCTGTTGGCGGCCCTGCAGCCGAAAGAGAACGAACGTCCAATACCGTCTCGGTGATTTACATTCATGACAGCCAGATGCCGCGTCCGTGCATCCGTTTAGCGAGTGAGCTCCCCCCTGGGGAACCTGCCCATCAGAACCCGCGGGATACCTTACCCCCCTTCCTTAGGGACCCTACCTACCCGATGCCGGATACCCGGGGGGATCCTCCCCCACACCGACCCCCGTTCGGCGTAATGCCGCCCGAGGCCTCGACTACCCCTCGGCGCCGTTGCATCTCAGACGAACGAACCGCCTGAGCGTCCCCGGCCCGAGGTCGAGCATACAAATATGTAACCATCATTGCATGGAGCCAAAAGAAGTGCTTCTTCCACCTTCACGTCAACAACTACACGTCTCATCATGCCGCCGACGCTGACGCCGGCCGAGATATCCAAACACAACACCCTCAACGACATCTGGCTCGTCATCGACGGCAACGTGTGGGACTTTTCCGACTTCGTCCGCGAACACCCCGGCGGCATCGCCGTGATCCTCAAGTGCGCCGGCAAAGACGCAACGGAGGTCTACTCCGAAGTCCACGGGCCCAACCTCGTAAAGTCGACCCTGCCCGCCGCCCATCTCAAAGGCATCCTCGCCCCGGGCCCAGCCATGCCCAAGCAGAAGCAGGCCCAGCCCGCCCAGCCGGGCGTCGTCGTCGCCCCCGACGTTGAGAGGCAAGACAGGCAAAAAGGACCACCAGCTTCAAAACCACCACTGGACACCCTCATCAGCGCCCACGACTTCGAACAGGCGGCCTCGACGTCCTTCTCCCCGAAAGCCTGGGCCTTCGTCTCCTCCGCCGCGACGGACCTACACACCAAACGCCGCAACGCCTCCGCCTACTCCCTCATCGGCCTGCGACCCCGCGTGCTCGTCGACGTGTCCGCCGTAGACACCTCCACCACGATGCTCAACAACCCCATGCGCTCCCCCATCTTCTGCCCGCCCACCGCCATGGCCCGCCTCTTCCACCCGGACGGTGAGAAGGAGCTCGGCCGCGGCTGCAAGGCCGCCGGCATCCCGCAGGGCGTCTCCGTCAGCGCCTCCTTCCCCCTCTCCGAGATCCTCGCCGCGCACGCCGCCGCCTCCCCGCCCACGCCCTACGACGTCCCCGTCTTCTTCCAGCTCTACGTCGACAAGAACCGCGCCAACTCGGAGCGCCTCATCCGCTCCGCCCAAGCCCAGGGCGCCAAGGCCCTCTTCCTGACCGTCGACGCCCCCATCCCCGGCAAGCGCGAGGCCGACGAGCGCGTGCGCTCCGACGCCGCCTCCATCGGCTCGTCCCCCATCTCGGGCGCCAAGGCCGGCAACGACGCCAAGGGCGGCGCCATCGGCCGCATCATGGGCGACTACATCGACGCCTCCGTCAACTGGTCCGACATCGCCTGGCTGCGCCGCACCGTGCCGGGCATGCCCATCGTGCTCAAGGGGATCCAGACGTGGATGGACGCCGAGCGCGCGGCCGCCGCCGGCGTCGAGGCCATCGTGCTCTCGAACCACGGCGGGCGCAGCCTCGACACGTCCCCCGCGACCGTCATGGTCCTGCTCGAGCTGCAGAAGAACTGCCCGCACGTGTTCGACAAGCTCGAGGTCTACGTCGACGGCGGCATCTCGCGCGGCACCGACATCTTCAAGGCGTTGTGTCTGGGCGCCAAGGCGGTCGGTGTCGGGAGGGGGTTGTTGTATGCGCTCAACTACGGCGCCGAGGGTGTTGAGCGATATGTTGAGAGTGAGTGTTCCCCCTCCCCCCTTGTTCTGATTCCAAGATCTAGTGAGATGGGCTAATTTGAAGAATAGTACTCCGAGACGAGCTGGAAACAACGATGAAAATGTGCGGCGTCACGAGCCTGGACCAAGTCCATCCGGGCTTCCTCAATACTCTGGCCGTGGACCAATTCGTCCCAGGACGGGAAGACAATCCAAACACCCCTTGGCGCAGAGACAGACAAAGCCGTTTGTAAATGGACTTGAGAGGTTCACACCCTAGTCACAATCCAGCTTCTTGTTTGTTGATCAATCCGGCATTGCGTTAGAGAGGGTAAAAGTCCCACCCCAGCTACGCTAGAGAGACTTGGGTATAACATTTACACATAATGATGATAGTGGTTCTTCCATCTCATATCCCTTCCGTCAAAACCTCGTTCTGTCCCGGCAACTCCAAACATTAAAATCCATCGGCATTCGTATCCGAAAACAACCTCATCCGCTTTTCACCGTCTCGTCTCACTGACGACAAAGGCTCAGGCCAACTCGCGTAACTCGCTGTCCCCCCTCGTAGCAGGCAATTCAGAAGCGAAACTGTTGTGGTGGTAGTGGGTTTGGGATGTAGTCGACGTCTGCTGTTGTTGCTGCTGCTGCTGCGTCTGAGTCGGCGGCGCGTTGTAAAACTGTTGCGGCTGTTGTTGCTGTTGCGGCGGTGGTGCGGGATATCCGCCCTGCGTCGGACTGGGTCCGCTCCCCTGCTGCGCATACGCTGGGATACCGGACTGGTACGTCGGCGACGGGCTCATGGGTGGCGGGCTGGCGGGAGGGCTGACGCCATTGTTCTGGTCGTAGCTCGCTGCGCTGACGTCGTACGGCTGCTTCAGCATGCTCTGCCTGTTATCGACGGGCGTGAAGCCGGACGGGAAGTTTCCGGGCGTAGTGGGCGCGGGCGCGTAGCCGCCGGGAGAAGTTTGCTGTTGCTGAGCCGCCGTCGTCTGGTACATCTGCGGCTGTTGGCCAGGAGGCGGCTGCTGCGGGTTGTACGTGCCTGGCGGGACCTGGCCGTTGTTCTGGTTCTTCTTCTTCTTGCTGCGGAGGAGGAAGATGACGCCGAAGACGATCAGGGCAATGGCTGCCACACCTCCGACGACACCGCCGACAATGGCGCCGATGGGGGTGGAGGAACCGCCGCCGCTTGACGGAGCGGCAGAGGTAGTGGTCGGAGAGGCGGAGCTGGTGACAGGAGACAAATCACCGGTGGTGCGCTCAACTGTCGGGGCCGTGGTCGCTTCAGTAGTGGCACCGCCAGTGGTATCTGTTGGGTTTGCGTAGACAATTATCCGAGCCTCGGTGACGGCGCAGTTGAAGAGAGTGTACTTGGAAAAGACGGAATCAGAGTAGACGTATGTGTTGCACTCTGGCCGTGCTGAGGAAGAGCTATTACAAGGGACTGTCAGGGAAGTACTCTCGACGTCTGGGGGCAAGACTCTACTTACCAGTACAGCATAAGAGTATCTCCGCTGCTGTACACTCTGGATGAGCTTGATGGAAGACAAGCTGTCGGCAACTTGCAGTCCGACATGCTGGTCGAGCCGCAGCATCCTACAACGGAGTAGAAGCTATTTATCACGCATGTTCCAACATCGCAGTAAATGGAATCGGCTTGAGAAAGGTTAGTGATGCATGCTCCAAGAACAACTCCGTTAGAATCTGACTCACTGGATATTCCAGAGATGTAACCGCAAGTGTCGTCGCCCCTTACACGCTTAGCCAGCCTGAGCTCAACGTTACCCGGCTCAGGCGCCGCCGTCGGCGCGGGACTGAAACCAAGCTCCAACATGTCCATGGCGGCAATGGTCTGCTTGGGAGGAGACCAACTTGGGGTATCATCTTGCCATCTCAGTGCCTTGGACTCCGCCCCCAAGTACAAGCAAGCGAGGGCTCCTAGTTGAATAAATCTGCCCATGTCGTCGATTCTGAACTTAGGATCGCGTGTCAATGAGAAGATGACAGAAGGAGGAAACCTAAGCAGGTGCGAGCGGAAGAGTAGATAAAAAAGACCCTCGAGAAGAGCACGCAGGAAAAAGGGAGCCAGAGACACCCACTCACACTCGCATACAACCAGCCTCCAGGCAGCCCAACCCGGGGCTGGATGGGAAAAGTTGCCGAAGCTCGCGCCCTGCGGGGGAGACGAATGTCCATGGCGTTCCCGTCGCCAATGAGCCTCAGAGAAGAGACACACCAAGGGTCCAGCAGCTGTAGCTTTGGTTACTTGTTCGTGCCAGGTCGGTGTATATTGATTGGGCCATGTGGAAACTCCGCCTCGCGAGCTGCGGGTACGAACACATGGCTGCGATAGCGTGGGATATCACAACCCTGCAAGGCAGACCAGCACGCAATCATTCCAGAGTTGTTTATTTCCGAGACCTTTACAACTCGTGATGTTAGCTCAGTTGAAGCAAGGGAGCCGCACCGTTCCAAGCTCATCAACATCAGTCATTCTGATAATGCTACAAGAGCATCGAAGACACTTGCGTTCAGGCAAAGCAGCGTCCATATGTTCGCTTGAAGCTGATGTATCCATGACCACAACAAGACAAACAACATCCTTCGGGCGAGGACAACTCAGATATCGTGTTGTTCGTTTTGCCATGTTAGCGGTGTGGTGGAGTCTAGCGGTGCCCAAAAATGACACTATCATGGGTTTAGGCCTAAAACGGATATTGTGGCTTGCAGCTGAAGGCAGGCTTTCTCCAGCTCCTTGTCGACTCGCCAAAGCTGTCCAATTGAAGGCGGAACGGCTGAACAGGCGAATCAAGCTGATCTGATGATTCCCCCGCAAGAAACTTGCTTGCTAGGGTCTAGACAGCCTTCAAAACTTTCCTCGTCGTCTCGTCTTGCTGTTTGGGGGTAGGGTCTCCAACGCATCCACAGCGGAACCCAATGTTTTGCGCGGAATTAAAAGTGATCAACATTTCGGGCAACCTGTGCGCGCCAAACGTTTGATCTCTTTCCATTCTTCTACGGCCAAGCTTGTCTGCCTAGAATTGGCGCGTCATTGGAGATGAGTGGGTATGTGACCGTTATCCGTTTGTGGGGAGAAGTCTAAGAAGCGTGTCGTTAGCAGTTATCACGCTATGATCCGATACCGGACGCTCACGGTCGGTTGAAGCATTGAATGCTTTTCGCCGATAAGTGCTTTCGAGGATTGACTCGCTGCCCGGTGACTCTTAGAACATGCGCTATGCTTGCACCTGCTGGGTGTGTAGGAGCATCCAGGCCCAAGTAGCCGGAGACTTGGACGTAAGGTCGATGATTGCGCAATCGAAGACGTGAATATGACCTGTCGGGAGAACGTCGCAGAGGGTGCGGCGGGAACATTGGGAATGCAACCTGCACACTGCGAGGAAGGGGTTGCTCTGCAATTTGCTTAAGAGCAGGATGGTTGTTAACTCTCGAGGGAGAAGAGGACGATGGAATGAGGAACGTACGAAATGCAAGCCTGATCTTGCTCAAAGTGTCGGTCATACCAGGGTGGCCTATTCGTAATATCAGGCAACCTACCGTTGCGTTTGTTTCTTCTTGCAAGGCTGACGAGCCATAGAAATGCCCATGGATTTCTGGCAAGTGGTTGACGAAGCGTGGGAACCAGTGGAAAGAACCAGCGACAGCCATAACTTAGGGCGTGTAGTCCAGTTCCCGTGTGGCTTATTGTTCCCCTGAATTCGTGTCACACCAGCAGCCACAATTTTCGCGGAGTCTCCTCATGACAGGGATCCCGCGAGATCTTGATCTGTAATTGAAAGAGGTTCATCCCGAATCGTTGGCGTTTTCCACGCTTGTTAAAATCGTTGGCACCAGAGCCACCGGTCTTGAAAATAGCTTCAGATGGCGTCGTGACGCCTCTCGGTGGTCGATCGACGTATTGAGCATTAGCCTGACGTTGCGCAACGGATCCTCTCAGCGTCTCAAGGCGCCAAATCCGAGATTTCCACAGAGTACAGGAGTATAGTTGATCGACGAGATTGGAACTTGAATAGCATGTCCACATGACTGATCCTTACTGGTGGTGTAATATTCAATGATCTTCCCATCCAGATATCGTCGTATACTCTCAGAGACGGTAACGTCGAGTCGACATCTTAGCAAACATCCGAGATTGAAGCCACAAAGCTGCAGCGCACGGATTTGCGGTTTAACCGTATTTCCAAGACATGCGATCAGGAATGATCGACATAGCGTGTACGGCTTTGTCGTCAGACACAACAGCATGTGCTTTAGCACAGGGACTTCAAGCCTCGAAGAGCTAGAGTCGATTCGACGGTGACACATGAACCACCCGTTTTGTGCCCTAAAGAGCATCAGTGAGGTGCGGTTTTGAAGACCTGTTACGTTGAGGAATTAACATGCCAAGAACGGGTGGTTGAGGTGCAAGGCTGTTCCACGGTATGTCAGACTTCACCAGCCATGGGTACAATGTGCAACCTTACATGACCAAGTCTTTCTTGTTCGGGTGCCTTACACGCGCTTTCTTTTGCCCTTGGTCTCATTTGACTTGCGTCTCTCGCCAAACGGGTTGGCCCATCGCCATCGATCGGCCAAGTTACGCCTTTGAACCAGAATCGGGGTTTCTTGCCTGGTTTTTCGATCAGCCTGTTGCGAATATCGGTTCAAACCTAAGACGTATCCTGGAGACGCCGACATTGAAGTGTATTCTTGTGGGAAGATACGTTTTCTGAGAAAATATGCCACCGTCAGGAGCTTCAATGTGGCGTCCGTGACGACTCCTGTTTCGGATTGTCGACCGTCCCACTGAACTGACCGAGAAGTTACGATAGGTTGCCTCGCTACAGGGGCAACAGCTTGTCATCGTCTTACAATACAACATCACCCCATTTCGACATTGAGTCAACATACATGCGACATATGAGGCGGCTGGAGATACTTCTGGCGTCGGACCCGAGGTTCGCAAGGTATGGGTGGACCCAGACGGCGACCACATCCGACGGGATGTGGAAGTCGTTTAGCAGTACAAAACGAAGTCGAGACTAGAGCTCTATATTTCAACCAAGTGAACGTTGCAACAATACGTTCCATTGCAGCTTCCATGCATATGCGTGATGCAGCTTCGCGATATAGACGGACTGACCACGTCGAAAAACTTTAAGGTGTGTATGTTAGTTGTGCTACGTCCCACGCGATGAGAATATGCGAGCCTGATAGAGCTTTGTTGTTGTACGTACGATTAAGGTGCTGGTCCGTGAGAACAACGTTTGAAGATTGGTTCAGTTTGCGGCAACGGCCGTGTTTCTCCTCAGCTTTGTCCGTCTGAACACAAGTTAATCCTCGTTACCATTGTCCTCGGTAAACAAAGACGCCACAAGTACCAAGTGATCGGAGAAGCTTGGCCTCGGTAGCCGTTGTGGCCTCCCTGACCTAACAATATGTTGACGACCGATCCCACTGCTTGTGTCGTCTGAAGACGTTGCACAACTCACGCTGCAGAGCCTCAAGGGGGAAATCCGCGGTAACGCTGAGGCGGCTAGAAACAGCGATAAAGTAATTCAAGATTTTCGAAAGTCCGTCCGTGACCAGCGTAAAGCCGCCCACGAATTTTGAGCACAGTTGGATTCGTGCTTCCTACCCTACTGACTATTCACGACCAGCACATAATGAAGCATGGCAGTGGGCGTCAAGCTGGAGGGAAACAAATGATTGCCCTCGGTTTCCTGATGTACGCACACATCGTCGTCCCTCTAGTGCTGCCTTCTAGCAGCGCCATGGCAATGTACGGAAGTGGTACTCCGCTCTGAGTCCATGACGCGGTGTAAGCTGAGGCGTCCCTCAAGGAATAAGATGCAGATTGTGCAGATCTCCGAAGGTACCGTCAGACTGGAACGATGCAGCGCGTAGATTCGAGACCCCGAGATCTCACCGGTTGCCGCCATTTCAGCAATGCATGTAGCAGCACGAGCTGGAAAGCCTGCCACCAGGATGAACGTCCCAGTGAGGCAATTCGGTCAAGCCTGACATTGTATTCAAGTGAGAAAATTCAAGACCTGATTGGTGCATCCTTCGTCGGCTACTTGCATGCCTCTCAGATGCGGCAGCGTCTCCCTGTCACCGATGAACTTGTTGTTTGCGGGGAGACGGGTGGTGATCCGAGAAGAGGGGTGGCGATAGCATTGCCTGGTGTGCTGTTGGGCGATCCAAAGCAGGCCCAGGATCTTCTTGTCGACAGTTATCTGGCATTAGTCTCCGAGAAATACAGTAGAATGCAGAATTGTTAAGCAGCGTGTCACCTGGGGCCGGCTCTCTGCGAGAAATCTGCATATGGGGTGGCTTCTGGATTGTCATGGATTTGTAAGTATTCCCCATTATGTTGGAGGTGAGTTCTTGGGCTTACTTTCAACCCCCATGATGCTGAGAATCCAGGTGTCCCTCAGGACAGGCAGCCTTTTCGTCGAGCTGAGCAGAAGAATCTGCAAAGCGGCTGTCTGATGTTCCTGTAGATCGCTCCCGCAATGCTAGGGCGCTCTGACTGGTAGCGTGCCGCTAGTCTGTGCCCTTGGCTACCAGGGATCTTTTGTCTTAGACGAACGGTGAGGTGGCTTTGGTCGTCCATCTATATTTGTATCTCTGACTGGATAATGGGAGGGACCACCCACAGACGCTTTGGAATATCCGCACAACCAGCCCAATGGTGAGCTATTCTGGAAGACCAAATCTAATCTGACGGTAGTGAGCTGACGCCGATGATACTCGGTGGACCGGGGCAGAGAGCAATCGAGCGCGATGAGCCTAGATCGGAGAATTAAACCGGCAAGCGCCACAACAACTCCGAGCGGCGCGCCTGTTTTGGGTCTTGGGCGGTCATCGTCACCCTGCCGCACAGAAGACCAACTGTAGTTCCACAATGCCGTCACTATGGGCCTCCGATAGTCGATGAGATTGAAGGCCAAAGGTCTCGGTAGGTCCTCTTCCGGAGCATCGCTTGCCAGGGCGCCTGTGAGACGGCAACGGCAGCTACCAGCCCCCTAAGGAAGAGAATGGAAGATAACAGCTGTGTTTGGTAGATTCGCAGAGCAGTTGGCTGGAGAGTTGGAGATTTCTGCCAGAGAGAAACAATGACATAGACGATGAACGATTCGGAGTATTTGGAATCAGCAATTCAGTAGGGGGTGTAGACGGATTGAGCTCGACCCCGCGGCAGGGCGGATTAGGCGTAAAATCGGAAACATGGGTGGTCTAAAGCCAGGTAGATCTAGCCAGTGAAGGGCGTGAGCAGACTAAGGTCTCGGAGATGGTCCTAAAAAGGTGCAAATTCTGGCCACTGAACAGCGTTGACAAGTTTGGAATGTCTCAGTTAACTGGGTTACCAGTTCATCCCACTCTGACTTGCATCCATAAGACGTTGTGGCCTTTCGTGGAGAATGCGACGACTGGACGGTAGCTAGAGCGTGCGAAGTGTGGCGTATTCCTTGTCTGGGAAGCAGCGCAGGTGTGAGAGACAACTAGTGGTCGGCCGTCGATGGCCGGGTGAGGAATTCCGTGTTGAGGATGGTGCCGTCTCGCTCGGCCGGAACAGGGGTTGCCCGAACCCTACAGGGGAGAATGTCGTTGAAGCCTTTCTTTGCAGCTATCTGTGGAAGCGGGGATTGCCGTTGTCGTAGCCGCTGACGCTGAACATGAAAGCAGGACACTGGAGGAAATATCGGAGGAGTCGTTATGCTGTGTCACCTTTGATTCGTAGGCGGATTGACCCTCGTCTTGATGCTGCTGCGAGCCCCTCCTCAGCATTCCCCTGGGGCCCGGGATATGAACATAGGACTGCGGTTCGCACCCTTCCGATCGAGCTTGCATAAGCTGCGAGATGATTGGCACTGATGGAGGAAAAAAAGAGCCCCAAAGGTTGTCCTCTTTGCATGACGTTGTCGTCGTGCTTGATAAGACAACTGCAGATTATGTGCATGTCCGCCAAATGATTGGGACGCGGAAATCGGGGTGCCACTGCCTGGCTTAGCGTTGAGGTACAGCATGGGTTTCCTTACCTTCAACTTGAAATCCTTGTGTTAGGTAAGCGCGGTCCAGGCCCTTGCCTACCCAAGGTCTTCTCCACAAACTGTCCCGTCCTTAAACAGGATGTGAACCAATGTACCGAGTACCTGAAAGCTGTTGTGGCGCTTAGATCACGGCCACTTGTCGGACCCTACTCTGTGCCTCAATGGATGCTGTTGGTCTCCTTCGTCGTCATGCCGATAACAACGACGGAATCTCAACTGTTTCCCCACCCCCTGAGGATCTGAATCTCAATCTGCGTATTACAAGATAAACGAATCACGCACACGCAGAAAAACACGCTCTTTTCGCCGATTAGAGACCATCTCCGTCCCCTGGTTGTCCGGAGGCGTCCCGGTAGATGACGACGTCCACCTTGATCAGGGTCATCATATCATTTCTCGCTGTCGGGCATCGCCCAAGTTCTCGAGATATGAGGAAATGCGACCAGTCGAATCCACCTCATAGGGGAGACACGAGTGGGCGCCCCATCCAGACTAAAGTAATTGATGGGCGCCAGTCGAAAAAGAAAGCACACGGCCAGCCCAGGTCAGGAGTGATGCCGACGCTGGTGCAAGCCGGGAAAGCCACCACTTGCGTCCACGTCTCGCGCCAAGGTCTGGAAACATTGGCTGCTTCGCCGTCGTGTTTGCTCCATGGGCCTCACTTGGCCCTGATCGCTTGCCCGTCGGGTTGTGAGTTGTCGAGATATCCCGTCACTTGAGGCCCTAGGGAGTAAAAAAAAACGAATATGCTGCTTCGCGGTCTTGGGGGGTTGGGTAGATTGGCTCAGGAGGCGAGATGTAGGCGAGCCCCGAGATTTACTCCTCTTGCCTACGTCCCGGCCAGTGTAGACGCAACAATACCTCAGGTATCCCGAGGAATACGGGATGTCTTGGCGATGGAGAAAACGAGTCCATAACGACAAGATGAGTTCCTGTAAGAGACAAAGGAGAAAGCTGGTCGTACGGAGATATCTAGGCACGGGGGCATTTGCTTGGGCGGCGGCGTTAAGAGGTTGTCAGAGGCCGGGTCCACTGATGCCCAAGATCTGACTTGTCAAGGCTGTGAGAGGCGTGCTTCGTCAATAACGACTGTCTGTTGGTGGGGAGGGAGGGCACTCACGCACACACTCAGAGAGAGAGAAAGAGGGAGTGTCTTCCCTGGCAGATTTCAAGGTAGCAGTCGGGTAACACGCAAGTAGGGACACTGCTGACGATGATGGATGGCCCTTGGAAGTGCATGAGTGGCCGCCGACATTGGACCTGTCTCGATTTTTCTGCAGATTTCTTTTCTTTTTCCTTCCTTTTCTCAATTGCAGCCCAGCAATCGTCCAGGTGGCAGGCAGGGGCCCCTGCGGCAGGGAAGGGGACGGGATCGAGGACGAGACTGGCAGCCGCCTCCCTCATTGTTCATGTTGGCTTCCTTGCTTCAGCCGGAGTTGTCGGGTGAGGTGCTCGTGGGTTATTGAGAAGTGTGTGTGGTTGGTCCCGAGGATGAGGATGTGGCGCGGGTTCGTACGAGAGGAAATGGCCCGGGTCCAGGTCAAGGTCCGAGAAGGAAAGAAAAAAAAGAGACACGGGCACTTTCAATCCACGCCCCCTTCTTACTTCCTTCCATGCCTGAGTGGTATCCGTACCTTCCTCCGCGACCATCCCGACTGGAATGACAGCTACGGATACCTCACTCAAGAACAAGCACTCACATTTGAAGACTGAAGTCGGTTTTCATGCCCATTCCCGACCTTCATACCTGCTCAGTGTCCAGGTGTACCTTCCTGCCTCACCTCCCGTCATCCGCCACAGACCCGGGCGAGTGGTTAGGTGCTGACCGTTTGGGAAACTGCCCTGTCCGGCTGAATTTCCATTGTCATCTCGGTCTTTGCCTACCTACCTTAGATTCCCATCTTCCTCCGGTGCAGCATCTCACCTTAAACTTACCCACTCACCCTCAGCCGGCCAATGGCCTCCCTGCCGGCGTTGGCTCCGATAATGACCGCGGCCACGTCCCTGCACCGCACCCGCATCGCGGCGCACGGCATCCAATACATCTACAGGCAGGCAAGGCAGGTACGGTACCTTGTTACATACGGATGCTGGACTGCACTTTACAGATCACGGACGCGGTGAGCCTTGGGCAGACGGTGCGCCGTCCCATGGACTGGGCAACTGCCCGTGCTCACCTACCCTACCTTACCTGTTCGTGCCCATCTTTACCTCCCATACCTTAGGTACGGTACGGAGTACTTGCTCGTACTACAAAGGGTCCATCGTCAACGCGGCTTCTTTCTTCCTCTGTCTAGCATTATTCTTCGTAGAATCGGCAGGCCTGGGGCCAGGCTCAATATCGATCGACTCTTACGCGCCCAACTCCCCGACTTGATACTACCTTGCCACTCCCCATCATCTCATGACCACGTCCACGTCGCAAACCGCCTCCGTCGAGCAGCTGACGGGATGTCACCATTCAGACATTGCACAAAACGACCCGTGTTTTCCTCGGCTTTGCGCCGGCCTGAGATGGTCTGGCTCTGGCCTATGGGTGTCTCTGTCTTTGTCTGACCTGGTTCCTTGAACTCGGGCTCCCTCCTGCCCCTTCTGATCGGAATGCCCTGCCTTCATGTCTGTGATCTTGTCAAGGCCGTCTTGTCTCGCATTCCTCGACGTCTTGGCTAACCTACCAAGTACCTTACCCATGGCGGTGGCATTACCCGCCATCGCCAGCCCGAGAGCTGAGGCACCAAGTGTGTTCGCTTCCGCTTGTATGCTTATCCACCTTGACTTCACAATGGACGGATATCCATCTTCTCACCGTCCACAACGAGCACAAGCAATACACCAGCATCCTTACCGCCAACTGTTGGCTCTACCTCCACTCTTCCGTGCCATCATCTCGTCCGATGTCGACGACGACGGCTAAGCCGGCGCAAACACTATTTCCACACTCTCACCAACACCAGCTCAGATCAGACCCTGAGAAAGCCGGCGCCGCCCCTGCCCCTCGCGCCAATCATCAGCCCGTCACCCCCAGATACCTTACCCACACGCCTCCCAGGGCAGTCCCCTACCTTAGTCTTGTGGCTGCCGTCGCCGAGTCCTCCCATCCCCGTCTCCCCGTCCCCGTCCCCCATCCCATCTTCGTCCAACTCTCACGCCTCCCTAGCGAAACACCCA